>JABUQX010076780.1:0-17500 GCA_015478945.1 Trachelipus rathkii | reverse complement strand
TATTATTATTATTATTATTATTATTATGATATTATATTATTATTATTATTATTACTATTATTATTATTATATTATTATTATTATTATTATACTATTTTATATTATTTATTATTATTATTATTATTATTTGATTATTTTTATTAGAAATTTTCCAATGTTACATTTAGAATGGTCTTTCTTGGCGACTTTTCTGGCACAGTTGGCAGTGTTAACCAACTTCAAATGTCTAGAAAGGGGGCAGCCTAAAATTTGACAGCAGCAAAACGTTTAAAAAAAAAAAGAGTCCAGATTTTGATATAGAAAAAGAACTAAACAGGGGCTAGAACTCTAGTGATAAAAAAAAAAAAAAAAAAAAAAAAAGAAAAAACACCAAACACACCAAACGAAACAAATCGAGTTTTTGTGCACGATTCTTGGCACAATAAATTAAACAAGAAAAGCCACGTAGATTTTTAGTGTGGAATCAGCATATAAAATTAAGCAACAGCTTACATTCAGACAAACTATTTTTTTATTTTTTTTTCTGTTTAAAATCGTTCGCAGAGTTTCATAAATTATAAAAAAAGGATAGTATATATATATATAGTAATATATATATATAATATATATACTATAATTATATATATATATATATACTATTATATATAGTATAATGAAAAGACAGATATCAGATATAAATACAATAAAAATATATTTATAAAAACTATTTGCCAAAATAGTGATAGAATAAAGTATATAAAGTATATATATATATATATACTAGTGATATATTATATATAATATGATATATATATAATTATATATAGGTATAATAATAGTATATAATATATATATATAAATATATTATTAATATAATATAATAGGTATAATAGTGTATATAGTGATTATGTGTGCGTAGGTGCGATGTGCGTGTGCGTGTGGCGTGTGCCGTGACGGTGCGTGTGCGACTGTTGGCGTTGTGCGTGATGTGATATGAGAAGAGAGAGAGAAAGAGAGAGAAAGAGAGAGAGGGAGAGTGAGAGAGTGAGAGATAGAGGAGGAGAAGAGAGGGAGAGGAGAGTGGTGATTAGGAGGAGATTAAGGAGAGAAAGAGGGGAAACAGAAGGGGAAGAAGAAGAGAGGAGGAATTTTTAGATGATGAGGAGGGAAAGGACAGCGTAGGAAATCGGGAGAAAAGTAGGATAGTAAAGAAGGAGAAGCAGGAGAACAGAACCAGGCGAGAACAGCATCAAGTGAAAGAAGGAGGACGAGCCAGCGCCCCCAAAAAGATGATAGAGACGAGAGAGGGGGAAGAAGAAGGATGAGAGAGACAGAAAAGAGGGGAGGGGGGAGGGGCCCGCCAGCAAGCAGGGCGGAGAAAGGAAAGCAAAGAGAGACACAGGAGGCGAGAGAGAAGAGGAGATGATCAAAACGTATCGAGCAAGAGGCCAATAAAACGAGTGTCCAAGGTAGGAGAAAGAGACAAACGTCACAAAAACCCAGTGCGCATATAATCAAGTGTACATCTGTCACGAAGTCCTAAAAGTGCTAATACAACAGCTGGGTGGTAGGGAATACAAGCGAGTGACTGAAAGCCGTATGGCGCCCGACCACGTACATTATGTACGCTCACTCCGAAGGCAGTAGGGCCGCGCGAAAGAGCAGTTAAATATGTATCCGAGCAACTACGCACAGAAGATGATAAACTGTCTGAATGATACTAGTCGACCTGATGTGAGTAGCGCACACGTTCATGCACTGTATAACTATAGAACGGTAACAGACAGAGAGATGAGTAGTAAGCGAATAGTATATATGTATATGCGAAATCCTAAATATTTTATTGCAAGTGAAAAATGAATAGCGTGAAGAGAAATAGAGTCAAATAATTGAATAGAGTGAAAATAACAAAAAGTATGAGGAGAAAAATGAATGCAGATGGGCACGGACATGATAATTGATAGAGCCTGCAATATAGTGGACTAATAGCAGGAGCAGGGCTATCCACTTATTTGTTCGGATATCGGGTATATATAGAATATATATAAAGTTATCGACGCTTATTAACACAGCATCATAGAACAAGTATTAGTGATGGTGAATAAATCAATATAGAGTGAGTAAGTATAGTAAGTAGGAACGAGAACAGGTCCCAGCTCAGAAGCACAATCTTCGCTCCTAAACCTACAGGTGGTTATAGAATTAATACCTTTAAATCAAAGTAGCTTAACTAGTCTTCTTGACGAATCATAGATCTTCTAGTAAGATCCCAATGGTACACGATCATGGTTATATCATCATGTATAAAGACATGGGAAACCAGAGTTTAGTATAGTAGAGTAAAGATGAGAGAGAGAGTTTGACCTGAAGAATCGTCCAGTGGTGGATAAATAATAGGATTGAACAAAAGGTTGAAAAGAATGTCAGTAAATAGATTGAGTTATGGATCTATTACCTACAGAAGGAGACGTTACAACATAGATAAAATTCAGTCAGTGTATGTTCTGTATTAATAGAGATGAGATAGTCTAGTATTACATAAAGTGTATGAGTATGTTTATTTAAAGCAATGTGACACAATAAAATAATATTAAATAATCTGAGTTATGGGGAATACACTATAAGCAGGTTTAGTCTCACTTCTTTTTTAGTGAGAAGTAACGTCTTATGACCTGTACGAATTGAAGTAATTAATTCTGCTATAACGATTTTCCGAGTACAGAATGAATATATATATAAAGTAAGTAATAATATAGTATAGTAGAGATCTGATGAGTTATCCTGAGATGGCTCATACGCGAATAGGCTCTCTCTTATCTGCTGATATAAATAGCTCATATACTATGAGAACAATTAATGATCTTCCAATCGAAAACCAGGGATGGTGAGTGAGGAGAAAAAGATTATATTAAGTTGAAGATGGAAATTGAACCTGCCAATCCCAATCGTATTTATACTATGCCCCCAACAATTTATTATCAGCGTAGTGACCGTAAATTATAGTGCAATATTCCCACGAGTAAAAATCAAGGATTAATCATTTATACCAAGAGTAGTTTTTGCCAAAAATATTCAATCACGCATATAATACCCGCCCAATTTTTAGGTCCCGTATATGATATATATAAGTTACCTATAAGTGAGTATATTATAATTTACGTTATATTAATAGTGCGAATAATATGAAGATAGCTGCTGTAGTGAGTGAGAGATAAAAAGTATATATTTAAGGAGCTACAGATATATGTTGTTCAAGAGGTACCAATTAAAGAATGAAAGTAAGTAAAATGAGTTACTATATTATATTATTATTAATATACAATAATAACATTAAAGCATTGTGATGTAAAATACATATAAAGTCAAGCTAAATACTTGGGCATGTGGTTGGTAATTTTCTGATGGATTTGAAACCCAGATCAGGATGCAAACTGTTACCAACGGTTGAGTATAAATACTTAGAATGCATATTAGTGACCTCCTTCCCCGCCTAGCAGCTATAGTACTATAATGTATTGATGAAAGGTAGCCCAAACTCAACTCTCAGATGTGTATATGAGCGATTGATAAATCGCCCTAAGATAAGTAGATTACTTCAGATGAGCATTATAGGATTAGGAGTCACAAGAAATCGGTTTTGGGCAGTATTCAGCTAGTGCTATATCTATATATAGAGTATTTAGAAAATATTATTTCTATAAAATTAAGTTTTAAACAGTATTAAAATGGAAAAAAAAAAAGAAAATAACAAGAATATTAAGAAAAACAAATTTCACCTTCACTAACTATTATTATTGTAAAAAATCTCATGCTCGGTGCTTGCAATTTAATGATTATTTGTCGATGTTGATAACGACCAAATATAATGATAGTTAGGTTAAGGAAACAGATTTTAGCCAACAGAACATATGTAGCGAAGAAGTAATCTAGTGGAAGATTCGATATGAAGTTTCATCTGAGGAACGTTGTGTATAACAGTGAGAGTGTGATTTGATGTATTTGATTATTAGCATACCTAAGTAACACCAACCAATTTTTTTAAGAGTAGGGTACGAGATATATTATATAGAAAAAAACGTTTAATATATTTAAAGATATATAAGTTTGTATTTTTAGAAAATTGAGAAGAAATCACCCTAGGGCCAAGTACAGTGAATAAGGTCTTCAGACAATAATATAAAATGTAATAGTGTAGAGAGTGAGATTAAGAGCCGTTACTATGGCTAAGAAGATAACTAAAGACAGATAGAAGAATACCCATCATGCTTCTATAATCCTGTTAAGGGCGCGCATAGTATAGTTCCTATGGATGCAAATGAATTATGACCCGCCCCTTGCGCGGTACCTCAATCACTCCACCCCCACAATAGTGCTATTAACCTACGACCAGTGACAATGCGATTGCAAGGCGGCGCTCGCACAAACAGAACGCCACAACGATATAGCTTATGAAGAAAGTATGTGTAATTATCACGTTATAGACTATCGAATTACCGACACACATAATACACATACTAAACTACAACACACTAATAACAACAATACACACACACTAACTCAAACACACATACTAACACCACACACTACAACAACACACACACACTAACTATCACACACGACACATAAAAGCGATACTGATGATTTATAACTATTAATCAAGAGATAATCATGAAATAACTAATGACAAAACGTATATAAAACTACCAAAGTGTAAGAAGTATATCCAGAATATAAAGGTAGAACTTATACTAGTATTGTAAGGTAGTAGTATAGGGTTATTGATATATTGGAGATATTGTGATTGAGGTATATATTAGGTGATACTTTTAGTAAACCTGCTGCTGATTATATATATTATTATTAAAACCTGAAAATGAAGATTTATACTGTATCCAATTGTTATTAATAGAAGAAACAATGGAACAGCATAATATAATAACCATATATATTATTATAATATAATAGAAAAATTAAATGTTTTAAAAAGTAAATTATAAAAAGAAAGACCTATAAATCTATAGCAAAGAGAATCTGGACGGTAAAAATGTCAATCAGTGCCAAATCGCTCAGCCATTTGTAAAATTAAAACTATTAAAATAATTTGTAATTATAAGACGAAAATCAATTCAAACAGACGAAATCAAAGATAGATAAAATCCAAAAAATGTAAACTACTGATACAAGTTAAAGAAAAACTTGAGTAGAACATTTAATAAATTTTAAATATAAATAAACTTAAATTAATTTAATATATAATAGTATTAATTAATATAAAATCATTTTTTAGTAGTGATTATATTTAATAAAAAACAACGATTTTTTTTATATTTCATATATTTTTATTTTTTTGAATTTTATTGATTTGTAAAAGTCGTTAAATAAAAACATTTACCTCTTAACTATATGCAGTATACAAATTATATATATAAATCGCGGTGTATGTCGTGGAATCTTAAAAATATATTTAACAAATAAATTTATAATAAAAAAATAAGTGAAAAATAATAAATTTCACAAAATGATTTTTATTATATGAAAAAAGCAATAATAAAAGTCGACCAATGAATAAAGTATATTTTAAAACAGTAAATTCTATTTCAGATTCTAAAAAAAGAAAAAACATACAAGGGCTATTTTACTAGGAAAACAAATAAATGAACACTTCACTAGTCACAAGCGACAATTATATATTAAGATAATAAATTATAATATTATATATTTAATTATTATATATATATAATTTAATATGATTAATAATATATATATATATAATATATATTAAAATTATTAATTATTCAAGTGTTAATATGTTAGGCAGGAATCAGATTTATTATCCGGTTCGGATATCGTAAATTCCGGATCGAGCTCTCGAATCACGAGTATATTGCGTGATAATTTACGGTTATCGAATCCCGAGAGATATAATAGTGATGTATAACTGGAATATCGATTATACGGTAATTTACTGAGATATTCTTAGCCCTTTCTCAACACTACTAACATTGTAATTTTCGGATTTCGAGATTCGAATCCAAGGTTTGTAACTTCGAGGTAATATTCTGAGGTATAATATATCGGTAATTACGAGACATTTTTTTACAACATATACGGGTATTGCGGGTTATTCGAGAGCTCAGATATTTCACGTATCCGAGAGATCGAATCCGATGGTATCTAATTTTCTATGTTATGATTCCGGAAACAAACGTTAAATTCAATCAAATTAATTATAAAAAATCATATAAAAATATATATATAAAAATAACGATTTAAAAACTTATATTAAATTAATAAATATATGTAGTAGAATCACTAACTTTAGAAAGTCACGAAACACAGAGGAGTAGCATTAGTAGTTGAAGCCTTAAATCAAATGAATGCTATATATTTTATTTACTATTTAATTTGGCATAATCATGATATAATCAGCCTAATAGAAGGAAATATGTATATATACTCCTTTATGAATAAATAACATTGAGGAAAACACTTAAAATATAATTTATTAATAAGAGATAATATGTTAAATGGAGAGTGAAACTAAGGGTCCATAAATTATATGGCTATACGTACTATACGCCCTTATAAATTTCACCCCCCTAAAAATAGACATAAAAAATTCGGATTAATCAGCCGATTTTGAACCTATAAACACCAAACTTGTAGGATTTTTGCCCCATATAAAGATCGATTTTTTTTGATATGGTATTATTATTTCTGGCTTGATCTTAATGATTATTAAAATTCTTATTCAGCGATATAATACACTGGGAGGTGTTATGTCTCAAATAAAATCTCCACATTGGGTGTTTTTAAGGGTAACAAGTGTCTGCAGAAACGAGTCAAATATCTAAATCTTGCTACAGAAATTTTAGTGTTGGTCCAATTACTTAATGGGAGGCGTTCAAACTTGAGGTAGGCAATTAATGGTCCAGTTAACATAGAGGCAGAAGACAGTTCTACGCTAGAGTACTGTATTTATTTTCGATTTTTTGAAGTTTTGTGCTCAGCGGTTGATCCCAATTTATTTAAACCACTTTTTTTGATTTTTAAAATGAAAAATTTGCGATAATTTTTCTTGTTTTGGCAAAGTGGATTAAATTTTCAGGGCATTGTAATCGAGAGAGATGCACATTTTTTTACTTAAATAATTTCTTGATTTATGCAGTTTTGAATTTTTCATTGGAACAAATTTTCAAAAAAAAAATTTTTTTGCAAAATTTTTTAAAATATTTTCTTTTGGGTATTACAAAAAAAATTATCTAAGTAAAAAAGAGATGCTTCCCAGTTATATACAAGCTAAAAATGTGCGTTTGAAAATAAATGATAGAAAAATTTGAATTTTTTTGTTTGGTTTTCGAAAATTTAAAACTTCTCAATTCAAATAATTACATTTTTTTTTAAAAATGTCCAATCAACATCATCAAATTTTCAGGGCTTGTTTAGCCGGGCAAGATACAACGTCTCTTTTTTTTAGATAATGTTTTTGTATACTAAAATCAAATTCAAATAAAATTAATCAAATTTGTTTTTTTTTGAAAATGTAAGGTTTTAAAAATTAGCGAAACACTGAAACATAATAGAACAAAAAAAAATTATCTAAAGTGAAAAATGTTGTACATCTCACCTGACTACATGAGCCCTGAAAATTTTATTCCACTTCGCTCGAACAGGGAAAAAAAATTATCGCAATTTTTCATTTTAAAATCCCCAAAAAGTTGGTTTTGAAATTGGAAAAATTTTGGAAACTCAAAAAGAATCGAAAAATATGATCAAATGAAACTTGAGTAATAAGGTTCATCTTATGCATATTTCAAGTTTTGAAATCATTTCGGAAAAAAAATTCTGGAAGTTTGATACGAAACATGTCAAAAACATGGGTTATGGAAAAAATTGAAAAATCCTGAAAAGAATGACTACAGTATCAGGAAAAAACACCAGAAAACAACGTTTTAGAGGGCAAAAAAATGCTACAGTTTGGTGTGTTTATAGGGTAAAATTGGCTTGATAAATTCCAGAATTTTCATGCTCCATTTTTTAGGGGTGAAATTTGCGGCACTGATACTTAATAAAATAGGTTGCACCTCCCCTGTTTAAAAAAAAAATTAATTTTAATTTTTAATTCGGAATGAGTATATTGGTTGACTATGAGGGTGTTAAATTTAATGAAGAAAGTACGTCATAATATATATGTCGATGGGTTGGGAATATTTAGTTTAACCTACAATTAGTAGCGTTCTTTTTAAAAATTTATAGAGAAAATGAGTAAGCTTAAGAATTAAATTCAATTTTTTATAGCAGTTAAAGGTTAATAGAAATTATTTAAATATATATATATACTATATATAGTTGATGAATAAAAATAATAGAAATTAGTATATATATATATATAAATATACTAGGTGGTGGTAGTAAGTTACGGAGAAATAAGAATAGAATGATAGGAAGTGTAATAATATATATATAATATATATAATATATAGATAATATATAAAATAATATATATTAAATGGCGTTTACGACAGCTTTCCACAGTTTCATAGGGTTAGCAGACTTATATAATAAAATTAGTAGTTATATAGAGCTCTTATATTATTACATATATATATTAATATATATATATATTAATATAGATTAATAGTATATATATAATAATATTAATGATTAGTATATATATAATAATAGTATATATTAATAAATAATTAGGATGAGGCATTATTAGTAAACACTTGACTATATCATAATATAGATACTATAATACTTAAACCTATAATACCTAACCTATAAGTCAATTCACTTAAACTTAACAAAGGACAAAGACACTAACCTAAACTAGAGAAAATTCTATGTTCTATTATGGATAATAAAGATATAATTAATACTAACAAAAGTAGTATAAAATTCTCTTATTAAACTTCCTAGAAACGGAATTAGCAACTTACTCGAGCAATGGGTTTCCTATGTAGAGGAATTTATATCAAAATATGCTGCACATCAACTAGTGGATTAAACAATTCGACAGTATACGGAACAAATAATAGTAGGCCAAGTTTATTGCAAAGAATTGATATTAAAAAAAGTAATTTACCATTTGGGATTTAAGGCAAATGTTATCATTAAGTATACTGTTTGAATTAAAAATAATCAAAATATTAAATCAAAAAGCAAAATTTATATTTCTGTGAGCACTAACTCGATCATAGCCATACCTACGTGTATGTATAACCTTGATCATACTTATCCATAGTACCTTAGGATAGACAGTCTTGATCTCGTTCGCAGAGTGGACTAAAGATGAAAGCTTATTTTACGGTACTTATGTAGGTAGTAGTGCATGGAGTGACTGAGCGAGTGTATCAGTTCACAAAGAACCCTTTTTTTCAGCGACGGATAAAGAAAGGTGTCTTGGTTCTCCTTTTAAGTAAATCTAGTAATGAACATAGCACATAGTTCACTGTCTTTTAACGTATCCTCTCGCGTCACTAACTCAGTGATTTTCTTTTTTTCTTATTCTTATTATATATTTTCTAATAATATTTTTAGTATGATCCAGATCATAGTGACTACACATCAATTGAACGGTATTACATTCCGGATATGCCCATTTCTATAGTGCAGCGTAAAAAAAACTATAAAATAATAAAGAACGCCTGGTTTACGCTTTTTGTCACTACAACTCATGCGTTTTTATTGAGAGTTAGGTATTGCATTGTAAGAGCTATATTTATAAGATTTGAAATTACCGCAAGTAAGAGATAACGCGCAAAGGTGTTTATTCAAATAAGATAAGACCACCGGTCAGGCGTAAGTACTCTCCCAGAGACACATGTACCGGGGAATATAAGAACCAAGAGATTAACGGATGTAGATTACAAATTGTATAGGCCTCCTTCCCCGGGAAGAATTACCGTGGGAATTTGTTGCAGTGGGTTCCCGGAATGGAGCCCGCCGTCTAGTCTTTGCGAGTTGAATGTGCTGCCGACCAACCCAGAGGTTCTTGCTGCGTCAATAGTCTGCAGTACTCACCACCCCGTTCCAAGCTACGTTGGCTGGGGCGGCGATTTGCATTAGCTACTTTTAACCACTATGCCATCAGTGGTGGATGTTGATCTGTGCGTATATTCCAGATGGCCTGCTCTACAAGTCCCCCCCTAAATCTATCCCAACAACTGTGTGTCTGAGCTGTTCGGACCTCGCCCCTTAATTTATTTTTTGTCATATTGTTCATTTGTATTTATTGATATTTTATCAATAATAGTATAAAGAGTTTGTTGACAGCATTGTGATTACAAAACGTGGCTCTACTTAAACTATCTGCGAGAGTGATTTCCTGTAAACAATTAATGCTTCTGGCGACCATACAATATAATGTATGTGCTTATTACAAAATGAATTAATGGAACGACATACAAATATGCCGTGCAAACTGAATGCAGACTAGAAAAGTCGCCTAAGGGTCTCTCCTATCCACTGGAAATCGAGTGGCGGTCGGATGATGCTCCTCATTCATATGAGTGGAAGCAAAGGATATAGCGTATATATAAAGTCGTAAATGACTAAAATGGCGACATCAATTACAGTTACATTGAGGAAACGGCTCCAGTCTGTTAATATCAACTACTGACCAGAATTGCACACTCTGTGTTTAGTTAATATAAATAAATTAATGATTAAATGAAATATATTATATATATAGTATATAATATAATAGTATATAATATAGAGTATATATAAATATATTAAATAATAAGTTAATAATTAGTAAATTAAATATTAAATAATATAATTATATGGAATATAAGTGTTAATTAATGAATATAGTATATTATATATTAATATTAAATATATATGATATATATATATATATATTATATTAATATTTTAAGACCTGTTGTGTTATAGGAAGAATGGGTCTATTTTTGTGAATTTAAAAAAATAAGTGAGTATAAAAAATTAGCTTAAGTAGATACAATTAATAAATAGATATATAAATAGTCAGTATCATATTATATATATTAAGACATGATTAAACTTATATATAAGGTAAATGAGCTTAACCATATTATATAGAACACGGAAAAAATAATTGGAATGACTAGTAAGAATTATTATCATATGAGAGTCTTCCTCCCACCCGTGATTTAGCATTAGACCTCAGTACCATAAACCCTTGAGTGAGCTGAGAATATATGAAGATATATATCTTAAAAAGTAACTATATAAATATAAGTAAATATGATATATAAAACAAAGAGATATAATTAATATATTTATTAAACAAATTGAAATGACCAATTATTATCATGGCGTATATTATATAAAGATATAATATTATATGATCTATTAAAATATTATATGAAATATACGTATTAGTGAGAAGATGAAACAATCCTAAACTTAAATATATATATACAGTAATAAAACTAAATAATATAAATGGTAAATATTATTTGTATATTTTTGTGTAAATATGTAACTTATAATAATTAAAATATATAATATAATATAAAATGATTAATAATTAATTACTAAATATAAATCAATAGTAATAAGATATATATTATAAATAATATATAATAAATATATAATAGAATATAGAAATGAATAAATATAATAATAAATTAATATATTATATTATATATATAATAATATTGAATAATATATATATAATATATAAGACGGATAGACGTATATGTATACAGAGATGAGTATTTGATCAGAGTGAATTGGCTAGATTATAGGTAAATAAAGTGAAGGAGAAGATGAGCACCTATGTGTCAGAACGGAATGAGGGTAAATTATTTGAAGAGTATTAGTAATGAAATATGAGCAAGACTTGAAGTGATGAAGGATAGCTAGAAGGAGGAGAACTTAAACATAGAGATCTGTGGGGAAAGAATAAAAGATGCGCGGAACTTAATAGTTATTTGGGGAGTTACGGTAAACAGCAGTGGAATGATGGAGTGAAGGAAAAGAGAAAGAATAATGAACTACTCTAGAGGAGTTGGTCAGTTGTATTCCTTGCTGAAACAGACATGTGACGAGACAGGTTAAAACACTTATTTTATTTTACCACGATTCTGAGACCGGTACTTTTGTTTGGGTCGGAGTCGTGAACACTTACAACTACAACAAGGAGTAAGATCGTGGCGGCGGAGATGAGGGTGTTGGAGTTATAGTGGGGGTGACCTGAAGAGAGAGAAGAAGGAATACTGAGAAAAGAGAGGAGTTGGGTCGATGCGGGTGGAGGATTTGATCGAGAGACAACAACTGGATGCTATGGACACATCAGAAGATGGATGAAGATTAGATACTACGGCCAAATTTTATGCATGTCAGCCTGCAGGTAGAAGACCGGCGGGACGACAAAGGAAAAGATGGAAGGATGGAGTGGCGGCGGCTGTGGCGAAAAAGGGATGGACGCTGGATCAGGTGGAGGACATCGACTGTACGAAGAGAGGGTCCTGTGGAGAAGCAATGCAAACGACAGGGGATGACCCTACACGGAGGCGCTTGCGTAGAAAGTGAGAGAATATATATATATATATATATATATATATATATATATATATATATATAGATATATATATATAATTATATATATTATATATATATATATATATATATATATTTAATATATATATAAATATATATGTCAGGCCTCTAGAAAGAGCCACAATCCATATCTAAAAAAACTTACAAACAGCTACCCGGGCAAAGGAAATACATTGTGGTGAAATGCTGGGTTAAAAATTTAGTTAGGAAAAAAAAAAGTCATATCTAAAAAAACTACAATAGCTAAAGAGAAAAAGTATAATACATTTTTTTTGCCATTTGTCGTAAAATTTAGATTGGAAAATGTAAAAAAAAAAAAAATGTTTATTGTTAATAATAATATGAGTAATATGAGGAGAAAGTTCTATTTTAAGACCTTTTTTTACGGTACTCGTTAAAATAAATATTAGCTTTCTAGTATAGTTAAATTTTTTTTAACTTAAAGAATACCCCCAAGGGTATACCGCACCGGATGGCAGGAGTCGGGTCTCTCGGCCTTTTGGGGAACTACGGCGGTAGGACTATTTCCCCCCCTCCGGGGAGGGTCTCCGGACCCCGCTCTTTGGTATTTGGGTGTCGCGGGTTCCCTCCGCTTCTCCCCTACGGGGTATGGAAAACGTCCGCCCCCTGTGTTCCCCGTCGGCTCGCGAGCCCTTACTATTTGCCGTGTAATACCTTTACAAATACTTAAATAATATATTATATAATATATATTATATATATATATTATATATATATATTAATATATATTAATTAATTATATATATAATATATATATATTTATTATACATATATATATTATATATATATATATTATATATATATATATATATATATATATATATATAATATATATATAATATATATTATATATATATATATATTTATATACTCATATATATATATATTATATATATATTAGACACATAAAAAAAAAAGGGGTAATTTTTTTCTTTTAAAATTACAGGATATACTCTTCCTATCTTGTGCCTTCTTGGCAAAATATGAATGTGTACCAAATTTTAGATCATTTGAGGATGTTTTGACCCCCGCCCAACCCAATTAACTGATTTACTGAATAAATCTTCATTTTTTTTCCATCTATCTACTAAATACATGATGAAAGAGACCATTTATATCTAAATGGGTAAATGCAACACCTATCATAGTTAATATGAACTATAAACCAAGGGCGTGATGTAGATAGTAAGAAAGAATAGAAATATAAATCAATATATTGCATTCCCTAAGTATTCAGCTGAAAAAGCCCCTGGTATCAATAATATGTAATTAATATGATATAATTAATTATAATAATATAAAATAATAATAAATAAAATAATAAATTAAATAATAAATAATAAAATAATAATTAATAATAAATATAGTTTGTGAAACTTTAAGCTTTAAAATAACTAATAAATAGTTTACAATTCTATATAGTTAAGTTTATTTAATGCTATCTCCTTTTATTTTGAAAGTTTTTGAGAAAATAATAAATTTATCTTTGCATATATGTAGTAATAATAGGTTGATATTTCAACGACTTGAGCTAAAATAAAAAACGTAATTTTGTTGAATTATTTAATTCATGTTATATTTATAGTGTTATAAACTACTTTTGGAATATTGAGAAGTCTTGAATACTAAAGTTTAATATACAGTGACCCGGTTCTGATCAAAGATTCTAAATTCTATAACGGATCACTATCAAATATGCTACACAAAATGTCTAATCTGAATCATTCTTTAGTTATAGAATATGGTAGATCTTTTTTGTACCAACCTCAGTATATAATAAAGGTTCTTATAAAAACGCAGTGCTCAAGTCTGGCTCTAACTTTATATTAGGACTGTACTTGATAATAATGAAACCTAAAGAATTTAGGCCCATTAAAGCGATTAGTTTAATTTTAATAAATAGTTAACTGTTTGGTAAAGGAATAGGTGAAAATACTAAATGACTTTTTCCTTTAATCGAAACTCTGATAATATGAATAATGAATTTCGGAAGTACAACGTTATTCAGGAGAATTATTGACGTTCTGAAGAGCAAAGTCTGTTTGAAATAATATTAAGTTTGTAAAAAATATACTTTTTCAAATCCCATTGGTACCAATCGTAATAAGTCACGGAAAAACGCCTGAGCACATTATCCTTATTAATATCGTCATATCGATCAAACTAAATCTTAAAGCAGTATCAGTATTATACACATGAACCATATGTCAACTATTTCATATGCTTTTAATTAAGCTGCATAATTAATGCAACTTGTGATAATCATGTTATTACAATATAATTACTTAATCTAATTAGTTCATTGTCCATAGTTTTGAGTAATCTAATTATAAGCTGACAATATCGGCCTACTCTAATGTGAATAATAATATATAATAACAAACCAATTATTTCATAAGAAAATAGTTCTCTTATGTTAATTAATCATTATGTATCATATTGTTTCCAGTTTTCTGTCATGTTACTTATAATCATTAGTTATCATAAATATACCTGTCATTGAGTTGTAACTGTGTGATAAAAAGTCCAACATTATATACTGTGTAATGGCCTTTAGAATTACCTGAAATGTCTGAATTAATACGACAAATCCATCAAGCATTCCATATACTATATCCTTCGTTATGTCCGTTTCTCTTGAAGTCATCTACAAAGCAACGAGTTTACCCTCCGCAAATGCCGTATTACCAAGGTTATAGACTTCATGTAATGTTATTGATGCTGTAACAGAATACCTAATCCCCTTACCATTTTTGAAGTTCCTGCCGGTGGTTGTAGTTTCAGTGAGATATATACTACGCTCACCGATGCTCTTCACCCTAGAGCCCGCCGATTTGATCTCTCATTTGAAAACTTCGGCCCATTTAAGAGATTGAAAGAGATTCTGGCTTTTTCCAGCTTCCACGTGTGGTGAATAGAGACATCCTTCTTATATGTAAGAAATACCAAAATAATAGCAAAAATTAAAACATATAATTAAATTACCCTCTCCTAGGCCAAAATGAATGCACTGTTCGTGGCTCAGAAATCCTATCAAAGAAAATAATAGTTTAATATTACAAAATTAATATACCTCCAGGTAGATGCTTGCTAATGTGTTGAAAATGATTTTGCTTTTAAATGGATTTCGGGAAAATTAAAGTAAATGACGGACCGTTTTTATTTTTTAATGATTACAATTTTATTTATGTCTAGAGCCAAAGTTAAGGCCGAACCGTAAACTGTCCCAGTGAGCCTAAAGGCTGAGGTTTTAGAGTACTAATGTTTAAATGCACCTAGCTAAGAATCGACGAGACTAAAATCGCAAAGTCAGAATTTGAGAATCTTTTTCAAGATGAATCAGAGGGTAAATCACAAGAAATGACCAATAGCCTAACCTTTCAGCATAGCTAAAACGCGCATATAACCGACATACACAATTGAATCTAGAAAAGTACCAATTTATCAAATTCTTCAGAGTGGTTCTGTTTATTTTGGGTTGAAGCCTTCTTGTTTTGGCCTTTTCCTTATGCTTCTATCCCTCACCGAAGAGTCGCTTGTGATTTCAAATTTTAAATTTTGTATAGGTACTTTTCCTCCCAACTTTGGCAAAAGGTGTCTTATTCAAGACCACCTAACTCGCGTATTTTGTCGGATAACAGGATCTTTGTGAGCGTTATTTTCTCAAGAGCAAATTGTATCAATCTTCCCCATAAATTAAATCTTTTGCGTGTCAGAGGCGGTCTATACATCTGTCAGTGTGGTTCTAAAAGGAGAATAGATAAAAATGGCAATCGTGCATAATCCAACTGAGTGCAAAACAGTAAAATCTAGAGAAGAATATAGAAAGAGTTCCGCACGCGATAGTGTTAATTCCATTTAAGTATAGATGTTAGTGAGTAGAATAACTAAACATACTCTGGGTGAATAGTAGCCTGTTATATATCCGCACATAAACTAACCCTATAGCGTGAGTAGTACTATATGATTGCGCGAGTATATACATATATATATGACCAAGTATATTGTGATATAAGTATGTAAGGCCTATGACTGTGAGTATATAGGGTTGAATAATTATATAGTGCTGAAAGTATAGTGAACAGCCCATATAAATATAAATTGTTTAGATATAAAGATATATAAATCTATTTATACAGTGATTTATCATAGTTCGAATAATAAATTAATTATAGTTAAAATAGAATATATATATATATACGCTAGGTTACGTTACTTATATTAGAATCCAGTTTTGGTGTGCTAACAGTATTAGCTTATAAAATCATTTAAACCCTAGTTGAGATATTTAGTGTGATCTATTCGTAACAATACGATGAAGCAGATTAACTAATAAAAAAGTCTCACAGTCCGCATGGTTGAAACATGAAAGTGACATATGGTCTCTATAAAAGCTGAAGTGGGCGGGGTCAAAACTTAACTTACAGTCCTGAAAATTTGCAGGCCATAATGTTTCGGCTATTGTCAAAGTTAAAAACAGACTCCGGCCACGAAGGGGTTAAGCAAAAAGATCTATTCATTCTACAATACATCAATTTTTTCTTTTTTTGCCTACTCACTTAGCTCTCTCGTCTCTTCTCAATTCTATTATACTATATCTATATTCATACCTCTTCATCTCCTATATCTCTCTTCTCTTACTTTACTCATCTCTATATATTTCATCTCTACTATCTTCATATCTACTTACTTATACCTCTCTCTCTCTCTTACTATTCTCTCTCTTACTCTATCTTCATCTCTTCACTGCTCTCTTATATACTCTCTCTCTCTCTCTATTACTCTCTCTCTCTCCTTCACTCTCTATCTCTCTTATCTCTCTACTCTACTTCATCATCTTACTCTCCTATCTTACTCTATCATCTTCTACTCTCTCTCTCGTCTCTCTCCCTAGTCATAAAAATAAAGGTTAACAATACAGAACTCTATAGTGCTCCAATTTTGT
>JABUQX010076779.1:2500-40000 GCA_015478945.1 Trachelipus rathkii | reverse complement strand
ATTATTTTTTTAACAAGTTTACTAATTTGATGTTTTAAATGTAATTTAACGGTATACAGGATTATATAGTGTTATGTAACTAATTGTTATTGTTATATTTTGGATTTTAATCTTTTTCATACCATCGTTTAGTATTGACAGTAATATAATGTATGGTATCTGAACATATTGTGATGTAACATATCCTATAAATTTTTAAATGTACTGTACGTGATTATAAACTTCGTTGTTATGGTGAATTTTTTTTTGGCATTCAAGTTTGGCCATTTTGTTTTTGGTTTTATAAACATTGTATTGACTTATTTCGAACTTCATGCATATTTCACAACAATTTGATAAATATTAACCTAAGTTGTTTTTTTTGTCAAAAATTTATTATTAATGAAAAAAAATAAATTTCGAATACATATTTTTGTTTGAACAATTAAAAACTGTTTTTGACTACCCTCCCTTTTTTATTTTAATAGTTCGGAAGAATGTTTCTTTTAGTTTCAATGCTTGTCTTAATTTGGGTAGCCAAACATGGTTGCTTGATTATTTACGACAAAAAACACACGGAGTATGAAGAGTAAAGTTTTGATATTTTAATTAAATTATTAAATATTTCAATAGGAAAAAGGATTTCTAGTATAAAATATCACCAGATCTGGGCTCGTCATTAATTTGAAATTATATTAAATTGTCAATAAAATCTCGACAGAGAACATTGATTCCAATCAAAACAGTTTAAATATTTGTGTTAAAATTAATGATGTGGAACTGTGAAGAAATACAATACTAGTTTTGACTTCACACCCGCGAGATAAATTTATAAAGAGATCTTTTTGGTACCAAACACAAAATAAATACATATGCATCGTGCAAGAAATTTGCAGGAATAAAGAAATGATTAATTGTAAGTTTTTTTCGTAATGAATGTGCAGAAATCAGCACTACTTGGAGGAAGAACAACCATGCTGGAACGAGGAACCCACCTCAATAAGAACTCTTAAATACATTGCTTGTTGACTCCACTTGGTATAATTGAACGGTAAACTAAATTAGTCTTATTTTTATTTTTTTATTTTTTTATTAATAAAGTTGACACCTCAATGGCAGCGTCCTATTCTAGGAAACTAGTTTTATAACTCCATACCAGAAAAATTTTAAACAGTGCCTGATATGCACATTAATTCTTTCTGGCGCGTGGATCAGAAAATTTATCTATCATACCGTTCAATTATAACATGTTTCGCTTCTTTGGGATATGTAATTTCCGGTGATACTTGAGTATGACAACAATTTTAAAGTTTGCTGGTTTGTCTGAAATTGCCTCGGTATTTCATCTATGGGTCTGAAAGTTACAAAGGAAAAACTTCTAGCATATGAAGGTCAGTGCGTGCTCAGTGCAATCTTTGAACAGGTAATTTATTGAAGGTGAGGCACAGAGATATCACAACTGGCAAACAGCTGCAGAATCGACATGTATTGATGGTGAGTAAGAACCGTGGTCTGTTAGCTGTAAGTAATCGAGCCACCACCACCTCATGGTGGTGACTGATTTGATGCTATGGAGTTATGCCCCACTGCTGTCGATCTGCCAACGTTTCCTCCAAAACATCGGTAAATCCTGTAGAATATGGTGGTGGGGGTGTTTCTGTTTCAAATTGGTGGGGAGATATACTGAGTGTTCTTGGTAAAATAAAATGGCGCAGTTAGTATGCCGATATAATTCTTCATTAGACGGAATTCCAATGTTGGATGGGATTCAACCAAATGTTAACATTTTACGGGAATCTAATAGCTTCAGAACTGTTGAATGGAAATGACTAACGGATTTTTTTGTTATGGCTTTAAGTGTCTAAAATATACTGCGGTTATCGGAGCATACGACTCCTGGGTCCTGTATTGGGGATTAAAATTCTCGAAATCGCAAGTGTTAGGGCAGTCGTTCTTAGTTAAAACTGTAGTATGAAAAGGGACAATATGGCAGATTGTGCTATCGGGAAAGAAAGTTGAGATACAGGCCCTACTTTCGATATAAGCTATCTGCATAAGCTGATACAGAGTTCGTGTAGATGGTAGAATGGGAATAGAATTCTGACTCCAATAAGGTTTTGTTAGTAAGATTTTTGGTGAATTTAGAGAAAGCGAAGCAAAACCCTGGAATGGAAAATTGCCAGAGATTGTCATCATTACTATACATGTATGATATCGCCTTCTGTAAGCTCGTGTTTAAATAATGTAACACTTTATAAACATTTGCAAATGACAAATAAGAAAGATTCTGTGTCATTGTTTATGAATTTAGTTTGAAGGCAACAGTTTTGAGACAGATGAACGTGATTCACATAAAGTTGAATGAAATTATGTTTGTTTTCGCATCGATGCTTGCTTTTGATGATGGACGAAAAGCTCCTGTTGCTATTAGTCCACCTTAGCTCGATCGAGATCAACATCTTGACTCAGAATAGTTTTTCTTTCGGCTCCCTACTTTGTCGATGTGAAGTGTTTTAGAACGTTGAGTGAATAATATCGCCTTTAGATAACGCTTATATGATAGGTAGTTTAAAGATTCGTACAGAATCAAACCTAAAAATCTGACATAATGTTTTGGTCTAGATTGGAGAGTCATAAAAAGAAAGAAATGGAGATAGGAGATTGTATGTGCCTCTCGTTTACCTTCCCCGAAATATCATAGTGATGGTAACTGAGAAAACCTCCCTGGTAGTTTCACTCAGTAGTAGTTTATGACTATGAAACTGTTTTCATCAGGGGAGCTTTTAACATGTTAGAATATTAATACTATGTCATTAAAACCCATAATAAAAAATCAAAGCTCTATACGCTGTCCTGTGGTACTCCTTTGTCCAAGATAAAGTGTCCAGAGAGAGTTCTCTCACACCGAAAATGAATAGATCTATGTGCTGTGAGGGATTGATTAAAGGGAGCATAATGACCTTGTATGCCAAGAGATGAACATTACGATTATATTTCGATCTCGAAATCGAACAACGCAGCAGAAGGCTTCGTAGATATCGTGATCCCGTCGGAGAAGCGGATCTGTCGTTCATCGTCGTTTTTGAAATCAAAAATGGAGAGCACGTGAAAACCCTTTGCGTTGGAGGAAGCGCATTACAATTTTTCCATTGTTGCGGCATACCATTGGCGAGAAGACTCTTATTTGTACGTGCGGGGCATTCTCCGGTTTTTGTACGGCAATATAAACAGTTTCACCAGTCGGAAATAAACTCCTTCCCAGATTCTATTATACAAATAGCAGAAACGCTTGTGGTGAAGAGATGGTATAAATGATTGATTGTGCTGATATGCCGTCCGATAGAAGTGCGCCATCTTAGGTGGCATATAGTACTGCTTTAAATTCTTATAATGTGATTGGCCGATTATACTGGTGTTTTCGATAGTTAGTAGAGTTGTAATGGTTCGGGAGGGTTCAAATTTTTTTAATACTTCGGAAAGTAAATAGGCTACGGACAGTTGCGCAACTGTATCAGTGGGATGTGCTCTGGGATGAAAAGCGAAGAGTGTTTATAATTTCTTTTCTATTAGGTTCCAAAAAATGTGGAACTATATTTTCTTTTATTTTTGCCTTTAATTTTCCTAAATTTATCGAACTAGGGTCTTCATCATTTATTATCAACTTTTTCGGTCATTTTGCATCATTTCCGTTTCACTTTACTAAGTAAAATAAATTTTTCATGACAGACCTCATTTATTAAATATCTTTTCTTTCGAAAGCGCTTCTTGTTTACTTTTCTGGGAAATCTATTTGATCAACAATTTACAAAGCTTTTCATCACGTAGTATGCTTCTCTAATTTTTTGAAAGAATCATTGTTTGCTGAATGTTAAATATTTCCAAGTAAATATAGGTAATTTTAGCAACTAACTGTTTCATTCAAAGCTGGAGTTAGGTTGCCGGTGCAGGTTTAAGGTCTTTTCCAGAACAGCGGCCGTATTAGGCTGTTGGATATTTCACAGTACTCTTCACACGATGAGGTCGTGATGAGTTTTGACGGTGTGGTTATATAAAGGACTATACACATATTTAAGGGGCTTCCTCGTTATTTTGTGTAGCTATGATGAACACTTATTAAGCAGTTTGTAAGCTTTTGTTCAATTGACAATAGTTGTGTTGCCTTTTCAGGAAGAGAAATCATATTCTGAAGTGCAGTCCTTGAGTGAGGTAAATGTAAATCCTTAACGAATACAATGGGATTGTTCGATATAATTTATTTGCAAATTAGCTAAATTTAATAGATGGTCATTAACGTTGAATGACATTAGTCAAAGATTAGTAAAGATCTTGGCTAAAGTTGCTCTCTACATCGTTTGAAAAATCTACGAAAGAATTTGTATTTGCCATATCTTTTCATTTTCATTGTTCTCAATGTGGCATTCTCATTCTTCATTAATAAAAGCAAGTTCTGTTGCAACTTCCATATATTTGAATTGTTTTCATCCGAATGTTGCCTGAAATACTTCAAAACAAATCACATTTTAACATGATTAAGAGCAGTTGTTTGTCATAATTTTTGGGATGAATGTAAACAGCAGAGTGAAGGTGGGGATAAAGTTGAAGTAAAGATAATTATGCACAATATAGTTTTTGATACAGATTCAAAATCCGGTTTCTGAAGTTATATAATTTTTGTCATTCAAGGTTTTTCTAAGCCTTCCATATGTCTTTAAAATTTCTCTAGTTTAATAATCATCGGTATTTTTTTTTTTTTCTATTTAATGTAGTGCCTTGGCTATCTAGTGTACTAGTTGATTCACTGCGCCATAAGTTCTTAATGTGTTGTTTACTACATGGTTGACAGTACGTTTGACCGGTATTATATCTAAGAGTAGCTAAGTTCGATTTCCATTAATTTTAAACATACGGTACCATCCCTTGCTCTGACTACAAACTCAAAAAAATTGTTGATTAAGGCCGGGGTTTTAGTGATGAGCGACTGTTCTATAAAGTGTCATTCCACTGCGAGCTGCTACGTGCGCTGCTCTACCAAATAAACGGAATATCCTTGCATTGGAAGTAGTGAGGTGTTTGCACATGAGATAGTTTTTAAACTGAGTTTTGTACAAAACATGTTTTATATTACATACCAGGTAAAAGTTTTTCCGACACGAAAAACACCACACCATTTCGGCAATGTTACAGTGAGCTTACCGCTGCGACGCATGGACCGGGTTCCCCGCACAGTGTATTGCAACACAGATATACTGTTAGTTACCGTATCTGTAGTAGTTTGAACAAGTTCAACCCGCATGGAAAATATTTATTTTTCTAGCTTTTTCAAAGTTGCCAGTGCCCACTTGTGGCTGTAATATTGAGATAATATTACGGTCGCAAGCAATTCAGCAATCATTAAAGAATTGCGGGCATCCGCATATCGCAATCGAACTCAACCAAATAATGCTATCGAATTGCGGCCGAAAAAATTTGCGCGAAAGTGACTAAACTATATTTAATATATATTATTTATATAATATATACTATATATATTATTTATTATTATATATATATTATTATATATAATATATAATATATATATATATATTATTTATATTTATATACTATAGTTATATATTATATTTAGGGCTGTTTCTGTGTTTTACCATGGTCGTTTTGATTTTTTTTTTTTATTTATATATTGCTTACTATATGTACCCATGATTTCCGGTGTAACGGATTGATTATAAATATGTAGACCGTTTACGTTTACGGCCCGTACTTTAAAATTTTTTTTTTAATAAAGGATAGTTTCCAGCAGCTGTTTGAGGGATTCCTTTGAAACACAGAGGTAGATATTTCTCCCCTGGGGAGTGTTCCAGACCCGCTTTTTGGTATTGGGTGTCGCGGGGGTTACTTCGCCCCTCCCCTACGGGGTAAACGTCCCTCTGTCCGTGGCTCGAGCCCCCTATGTTTTTTTTTTTTTATTATTTATTATCTATTCTATTTAAGATTTTACGCTGATTCCAAATATGTATTGGTTTTTCTGTAAGGTATTTACTTTTCGAGTATTATTTTTTAAGCAATATTTACGTGCTTTTTAAAATTATTAAAATTTCGAAACGGTTTGACATGTCCGTTTCCACTGATTCATTGTTGGTTCAAATATAGTAGGCATTATTAAAAAGGATTGTGAAAGTGATGCCATTGGTAACAGAAAAGGGCCTATTATTATAATATATTATTATATTTTTATTTATATATATAATATATATATTTATATATTATTTATTAATTATATATACTTATATTATTTATAAATTATTATATAATTATTATTTATAAATTACTTTTATTATATATTTATATATTTGGGCTAACTTGATACAGGCTCCTATTTCTTTACTGCAGAACGATGTATTAGAAAATGGAAGCATTCTGTTATAAATAGAAATTATTCTCTCGTTGAGAAAAATGAAACTGTTAAGTTATATTATCGCGTCCAATTTTTGGCCGTCAATCAGCGTAAGGTGTCGGTTATTGGCGTTTTGATGGGCGGCCGAATAGTATCCACGGATGTCTAAAAAGACCACTAAAATGGTAAAATTGAGCGAAACAGAAAATTACATTTTATCACAGGAGAATATAGGAATTACGATATATTGAGTTTGTTAGTTTTAAGTAGAAAAACGGCTTGGCAATTTCGAATGTCGAATCAGTTGATGTTCGTTAGTAGTAAGATCTGTCTCGGATGCATGCGGCATTTATGGTCCACGGAAAGAATTTGGTTGTATGCTGGGATTCATTGTCTACGGAAGCATTGGAATATGTTGCGAGGATTTCATTGAGTCCTAGGAAGCAAGAAGAGGAATGTAATAAGTTGAAGTGAGCGAGCGATTGGGACTCTTTTCTTCAGAAGAAGGTTTTTGTCAAAAGCGGCGAGTTGCTAAAGTTTTAATATTTTGTCCTTTATTTCAAGAAGCACACATCGGTTGGTTACTTCGAGGTCAGAGAGGCTGTTAGGAAGTTTCTCTTTATCGTCGGCAAGCGTCAACCTAGAGTGAAGTTCGCGTATGAGTCGCTTGTGTCGCGTAAGGGTTAGAGGTTGGGGACTTCGATCAAGATCCAGTCACAGCTCGAAGGAATTTTTAAGGAGGAAACCAAGAGTGGCAGAGAGCTTGTGAGTTAATACGAACCCTGGATAAAAAGCTTAGACAGGTCTGTGGAGGAGCGGTGTGGTAACTAAATCTGTTTGGGTAGTAAACTGGGTCTTTGAGTAGAGAAGGCCTTAGAATGGTTGTTTGTTAAGATGGTGGGCCCTGACAGGGGATTACAAGAAATTCTGTCCTTCCTTTTAAGAGGTTGTATTTCGGTTGTTTTGCTGATCTAGGGGTCGAATTCTTGTAGGCCTAGAGAGGTGAATCTTTGGGATCCCCGAAGGTGTCACTATACGCAATCAGTGGATATAGTTGTTGAAAAAACTTGATTCTGTTCCGTTCCTCTGTGTGGTGCCATAATGATCCACACAGAGAGTTCCTGGTCATTTAAAATAAATTTCTAGCATGTTTGATTTCGGTCAGTATGTTATAATTCTTAGGTTCCTTGTGGAAATTAACTTTAGTTCTTGACGCAAAATTTATTTTATTTTGGTTTAATTCATTGTAGGTTGTTCAGAGTGAGTTGGGGTTGAGAAGATGAATTAGAAGGCTCGGAGTGGATCTTTTGCAGTGGGTGCCCCATTTAATTTTAGTTGAAAAAAGTCTAATCTTAGAGCAGTTTCATGGTTTATTGTCGGTTCCCAGGAGAGAATTTATCCTACGAATACTTGTTCGGTCGCCTATTGAGCATTTCTAAGTTGTGTGGGAGTGCATAGATTTAAGGTGAACGTTGCACCCCGTTCATCTTGTTGGTGAACTATTTCCCAATTATATGTCTCTCCTTTGGGGTATTTGTAAGATTTTCTTCCGGTTTGTTTGTTTCGTGAGGGTCGGAGCGTAGAAGCTTCTTTCACTCTCTGTCATGCTCCTCTCTCCTTCTCTTCTCTCTCTCTCCTCTCTCTCTCTCTCTCTCTTCTCTTCTCTCTCTCTCTCTCTTCTTCTTCTCTCTCTCTTCATCTCTCTTCTTCCATTCTCGTTTTCAGTGTTCTAGATCCGGCAAGATTATATATCCTTATTTATATATTATATTTATATATATATATATATATTATATATATATATCATATATATATATCTTTTATTAATAATTATTATTATTTTATATTATTTATTATAATATGCTCGTCAAAATAATGAACACTTTGGGTAGATTAATTCCACAGCCCCTAACCCTGACCATGAACCTCACCACACAGGCGACAGATCAGTGTACTAGTAACACCCGCGAGAATTCGCCTGCAGTATAGGGGCCCTCAACGCCGATAAATTTAGAATAAATATAGACCTGGAGAGGTGGGGAATGGTTATTGTCGGGGATTAACGAGCGAGGGATATTCACGTCGAGCGCTCCGATAACTGGATGTCGATAGCTTGAGTCACATGTCGACGAGAATAAACAACCACACAAAGACTAGCATGTGCTAGGATGGTAAGATCTATCGTCGAGGAACGGTGTTCCGTGACTTGGTGACGGTTTGTGTGCGCAAACGTTCCACGGGTGGTCTAACCAAAGGTCCAGAAAACCCTAACATGTCGCGGCGAAGAAGGTAAGGAACAGGGCACGACCACCCGTGGGAAGAACCGATTTATACGGCTGCGATGCATTACCCGGAGCAACAACAAGCTGCCCGGATCTGCAGATACAGCTGCGGAGTACATGGCACCGGGTGAGTGCAGTAAGGGTCGAAGCCTTGGGAACCATTACGGCCCCGGGGTGCATAGGTTCACGCACACGGCGATCGAAAATCCATTGCCGGTCGGGACGAGCTTGGCCAAGGTGCTGCTCTTTACGACCGAGGTCGAGAGTTATGTCTCTGTAGCTCGGAAGGGTGAGGATACCGACGACGTGGATGAGGTTGTAGGCAATGCAATTTGCCGCTGAAGGTGCCGCCGTTTGGAGGTGGGTCGGTTGTGTGAGGCATCTCTTTATCAGGGCCTACGGGCTGCCTTTCGATGGATTCCACTCTTACAGCCGTAAGGTATTTCATAGACATCCTCGAACAATATGTCGGTTTGCAACAATATACCTCTAATCGGGTGGACTTTTCATTATGCTGAATTGCAAGACAAAACAAAGGCCAATGTCTGAACGATTTGGACGGTTTTTACAATTACGCGTTGATTAGCCAGCTATAGTCCGGACCTCCACATAAATTTGTGGGACATCTGAACGTCGGATGCGCTGAACCCTCACGGCCTCCGGACTGCGGACAGCATGCAAGACGTATGGGTAAATCCTGTCCAGGATCGCACATATCATGCATGTACAGGCGATAAACAGGCAGTCATGCAGTTGACAGAGGGAAGAGTATAACCAACAGAGATCTTACAAAACCATAGTCATCCCTGAATGTGAAAGCAGAAAACAAATTGTGTGTTTGCAAAATTCTTCAAAATACAAATGAACTGAATAGAAATAGAATAGGATCATCTTTAGAATATGGGGATCAAGAGCTTTTGTGTCATCCATTTTCATGTACGCCTATTTGAAACTAAGTTTGTAGTCCTTTTCTTTTTCTTCGCAGTCTCTTTTCCTTTTAATGTTGACGGGTGTTTATTATTATTATATATTATTATATTATATATATATATAATATATTATATTATATATTAGTATATATATATCTATTAAAAATTAATATTTAATTTATACTAAAAACCTATACGGTACTATATTATATATTATTATTATGTACTATATTATATATTAATTATATATATATTATATTTATATTAATATATATATATAATTACTTATTTCTATATATATATATATATATATTATTTATATTAATTATATATATATATTATATTTCGTTTATTAGCTTTGCTGAAGAATATATTTCTTGGCATCTCCTTACCTCACTTTATGATGAATGGTGAAAGTAGGGTTGATGGAGCACATGAATTTTTCACAGTCCTCACAGGTGTCAATGCGAACCACCATTCTTTTTTTGCCGCCTGACGAGCTTTGTTTTTCAGTGAGCACGCGCACAAACAAAAGAGCTCACCAGCATCGCAGCGCACCCGGCATAAAAAAAAAGGCTCTCATGCACCTCACCGACACCCGGAAACGAGAATTGGTATTTTTTATGCTTTTCTCCGATTCTTAACCAACTTCGAATTCATTCGGCGCCATTTTGACGCATTGTAAATGACTGATTTTATCACTGATAGAAGAATTTTATGGTATTAATAGTTAATTTATTTAAGAAATTCGTCCTTTATTTATTGTACACTATAATAAAAGCATATAATTTGATGTAATTATATTATTATAATATATATATAATATAAATTTCATCAAACAAAAAAAAACAACCAAACCAACAAAAACGCAAACCCAACAAACAAACAAATTCGCAACTATAATATTATATACTTTATATTATTAATAATATAATATATTTTACTATATATATTATAAATTAATAATTATACTATATAATTATTATGTATAATTATATATATTATACTATTTATATTATTATATATATATATTATTATATATATATTAATATATATTTTTATACTAATATATATAATATATATATATTTAATTTATTTATTAATTTATTTTATATTATTTTTTATGTATATATTTTTATATATTATATATATAATATATTTATATATTTATATATATATATTATAATGATAATATATTTATAGAATTATTATAATATATATAATTATATATGTATATATTATATATTAATATATATATTTATATATATAATATATAATTTTATATATTTTATATAATTTATAATTATATACGTATATATAAATATATATATATATTTATATTATCATAAATTATATATAATATTATATTATATAATAATATATAATATATATATATATATATACTTATATTTATATATTATATGATTATTATGGCCAGCGTCTGGATTAGCCGTCTATGTATCTTAAAATATTATGTACAGTAACGAAACATTGCTGATGTGGTCAATGTTGCCTGAAAAATATTATTTAAATACTATATTATTTATATATTATTATATTATTAATATTATTATTATATATATAGTGATTATATATAATTAATTATTAATCTCAACATACATAATTCTAAAAAGGAATTAACATTTTCAGTAAGAGGCTAATTTTTGATAGAAATGTAAAAAAATAAAAAAAATAAAAATTATGTTAATAAAATAATTATAGTAAGTAGGTTTACAAGTCTTTCGGAGGTATGAGATCTGGAAAATCTGGGAATCCGTGGAAGATTAGGATTTGGAAGTCTTGTCAGTTTCAGGACTGGAAATGGAAAAGTATGATTGAATTTGTAATTCAGTATTTTCTGGCTAATGGTTGTTGTTCAGGATGCAGGAAACTGGTCTGGACTGGTAGATATATATTATATATATATTATTATATATATATATATATTATATTATATATATATTATATATATTTATTTATATATATATAATATATATAATATTTATATATATATATATATATATATATATTTATATATTTATACTGCTTAGATAATGTACTGCTATTAGAGATATGTACATGCTTAGAGGGATCGTTTCATGCAGAAAGAGCTACACGCATACGGACCACCCCGCTACCACCCGCACCCGCCCCGACCTGCGTACTATTTATATATATAATTATAGTTAATTATTATTATATTATACTATATTATTTATATTATATATATATATATATTATATATATATATATATACTAATATATATTAAATTAATATATTATTATATTATATATTATTACGTTAGTAAGTTGCGCCGCACGCTTGTATGTTTCCGCGGCAGTCTTTTCGCGCCAGGTTCGAGGCTCGCGAAAGAGGACCACCGTTCAAACAGCGAGCGATCCTCACCTGTTCAATCGCTGGTCATTCGACATAATTAAAATGAGGGAATGAGAGAGGGGAAGAGGGGAGAGAGAGGGGAGAGAGAGAGGGGAGGGAAGGGGTTGAACAGAGAAGGATTTTAATTACTTTTAGTCTAAAGAATTAATTATTTTTTTAGGGGGAAGAGAGGCGATACAGTTTGTTTTCAACAATTCACTTTTTATTGGCAGGTTTTAAATTTACGGTAAAATAACAGCTTTGGAAAATAAGAGATTAATTAATGGTATTTTTCCTTCGTGTTTAAAAGAAAGAAGAGGCACTCTATTTGTATTTGATATTTCTTTTAAAACTAATATCGTTTTTTAATTGCAAGTGTAATTTATGATTTTGTAGAGGGGAGATTTTTTCCTTGTTTGAACCTCACTTCAACTTTGACAGTTTTTTAAATTTATGATTTTTGTAAAAAGGGGAGATTTAATTCTTTTGTATTGAACATCACTTCACTTGAAGGTTTAAATTTTTACTTGTCTTAGAATGGGATAAGTAATTGCCAAGGAAATTATAGTAAGCCTAAGGGTAAGGTATCAATTGCCATCTATTTAAGTATTTTCATGGGGATAAGTTGAACAAGCACCAGGATGTTGCTTGTAATTGCCAATCCAGTTCTTTGTTTGCAACTAATAAGAATACGGTAGAATGTGGGAAATGAATGGAGGGTTTGTAGAAGGGGAGATATTGACAAAAGAAACTTTTATTTAAGCTAGATAGAAGTAAAGATTATCGATTTTCTAAGATGTTAGAAAAAGGGATAATTATGAACAAAGGTTATCAACGTTAAGCCTAGGAAGTATCAGTGTTCAATTTAGTATACACTAGGGTAAGGTTGAACAAACGAACAGTGTTCTATGTATTACACCCAGTTATATTGTTTTATTGCACTAACAAGAATAACAGTTCACCTGTTAAAGAATGTTGAGAAAGAATCCATATATACAATAAAAGATATTCTATAGATACTCCTCTTCATCATACTATTAATATTTATTATATAGTATTATATATACTATATTATTTTATTATTAATATAATATTATTATATATAATTATAAATATATATTATAATATATTATTATATATCTATATCAATATATAATATATCTCATAAAATCCGACATTGTCTTGGAATTTCCCTATCTATATGACATACTTTATGTTGTTGTCTAATTTGAAAAGTTTCTATTTACTATTTTATTTTGTTTTATTTATTTTTATTTAAGGAAAATACATATTTTTTAAAAACTTTTATTATTTTGTTTTGTTTTTTCAACAAAAACTATTTTACAAAAAACTTTTCTCAATATTTATAACTTAAAAACTTTGCTCTTTTACATACCCTAAATCAGTAAATCAGTATCAGTAAATCAGTAATCAGTAAATCAGTATCAGTAAAATTCAACTGCCTTATATCTTCCATGATCTAGTGATTTTTGATCTATGATATGTGATTCAATTATATTTTTGACACAAGCTATCTCCATCACTTCTATTTAGTCTGTTTTATACTTTAAAAATTTTGCATTTTTAATACTGTAAGCAGTTAATGAGTAAACAGTAAATCAGTAATCGTAATCAAACGTTCCAGCAACTTCTAACCTTCATGATTATTGTTATTGATTATTGTTTTGTATTGATTCAAGTCATATTTTGTTTTAACTTCTCCCGTGCATAAAATCAAAAACTTTTATATTATTTTGTTTATAATTTTAATTAAATTTTTAATACTCTAAGCAGTAATCAGTAATCATAGTACCATCAAACTTCCTATCCTTCCATGATCAATTTATCCATTTTGACACAAGCTATCGATCAATTCTTTTCTGTTTAAATTGTGTTTGTTTACATACTCTAAAGCCCATTAATCGTAAATCAGTAAATCACCACCTATCCTATCATTCTTTAGATCTGTTTAACTATTTGATTTGTTGTCCAAATTCATTTCTTTGGTATATATGCGGTGTCATGGATAACAGCAGCAGATAAAATGAAAAGGTTTGTATTTTAAAGGTTTTTAAATATAAAAGAATGTTCGTATCTCTCATTCTTGGATTTTTAGCAAATTAAGGGAGTTGAGAAATTATGTTCGTGCACCTGCAAGTCTTGTGGGCTGGTCCATTACAGGTGCCCCCGGAAACCTTTTTTTTTATTAAATTATTTTAAAGAGGTTTGAGTTTTCGACAAGCCTTTGAAATCATATGGTGCTACAGTGATTACCAAGAAAAGTTTAATGGGTAAAAATGTAATTCAATTTACGCAGGTTTTATATGAATATTAAAGCTCTTCGTGTTTACCAAGTAATAATTATTATCTTGACGGATTTGATGATAACTGACGAGGATATGCTGAAATTCCAGTTTATCTCATCATTTAAAACGTCACTGTATTTTTTATAAACCAAATATTTCATCAGTTGTGATATATGGTGATGTAAATTTTTCTTTTTAAATAACAACAGTTTATTTAATCTTGTTTGACAAAGAAGAAGATATAGTAAGTCATGTTGTGGCCACACGATGTTTCCTACTAGCGAAGGTTTCTAAGGTATATAAAGAGTAACATTCTATACTCACCGGTGAATCTTCTCTGTGCTTCACGCCCAGACACACACAGAGTGTTGTGCAAGTAAATATTCTTAACTAACGAGGCATGAACATTTACATACTGAATATGGTATATGTAAGCATTATGTTAATATTATGAAATTTAAAATTTTGATCTAAACGTAAGGTGATCTGTGAAGATGAAAAATTGTTCAATGTATAGCGAAGTATGCCTAAAATCTTATAAAAGGAAATGTCCTTTTAAACAGACTCGAGGTAAAGATGCGTGTATAGAGCATCAGTGTAAAATTGCTGGTAACGTAGAGAGTTAAAAATAAACAAGCTATTACAACAAGGTGGAGGGTGTTCTTATTTATCATTTTCATCATTGCCCTTTTAGATAACAGGTGGTTGCTCAATAATGAAGAAGGAGTGGTTTTACTTACAGCGAATTATGAGAAGATGAATTAAATAAGGCACCTTCCGCAGCTCAACAGCCCAACGCAACCACAACAACCAAATCATCACCACACAAAGACACAACGATCAACACACATCACTCTCAATTGGCCTCAGACAATGTATCCTTATTCAACGTCTGATCACCGGCAGCTTTGGTTTATTATGATCGCAGTTGAACAGATAATAATTCGAGAAGAACTTCTAATATATTAACTCTGTGTTAACTTCATTGAAAAGGTCCTATTCAAAACCGATATACAAAATTAGTAGATCTGAAAGTTTATTAAATCACTAAGGAAGATTCAGCTTAACACAGATTTAAGATTTGAGGTGAAAGAGAAGATAATTATTAAACTATACTCAGAAGCATTACAATGGGAATAAGAAACGGGGTTTAGCTCAATATATAGATTTTAAAGATAGCTTACATGGATGAATCGGCAAATCATTTTGCGGAGAACAATAGCCGGAATCGATTTGTGTTGACTTGATATACCATCTCTGAGTGATTGGAAGAGGCTCTGTGGCAGGTGGAATAGGGATACAAGAACTTCAAACATTAATTTCCTGGACTTTAATCCTGAATAACAAGATTAACGGAACTGGGTAATATTCCAATGGTTCGGACTGGACGTGAGTCCTCTGGTATTCTTTTTGCATCGGATAGATTAGATGGCTAAGTTAGAACAATTACATTACGTTTTCAAGTTGCGCGATAAGAAAAAACCGATTCTTCGCTTCAAAATGGATTAGTTTATTTTTTTGTTTACTTTTTATATGTTGTATTGTTTGTATTTTGATTTGTAATTTAATTGTTAATATTATTTTGTAATTAAACAAATAAATACTTTATATGAATTTGGTTTTTATTTATCCCATCAGTATACAATACATATGTGTTTTATTTTATGTCTTGTGAGTATTGGAGGCTAAGGGGCGGTCGTAAATATTACATATGACATTGGAAAACAGCCTTACGTTAGGGGCTTTTCAGGTTCCGGCTTTCAGTATTCCTCTTTAGTAAAAGAATTGAAAAAATTATTTAGAAGGTGAGGATGCTTTTACTCTAACTAACTATACCGGAAAATTTCCACCGAAAACCATAGCCTCAATTAGATGATTTGTATTGCAAACTTGATCTTTAACTGAATGTAATAGTTTCAATGAGGGTTCATACTTCTTTTTGTGATAGATGTTATTTAAGGTACTTATGGTTAAGGCTTTAAAGATTAACAAGTCAAGCTGTAGTGGCAGCAGTCGAGAAATATAATGAGGTGATAGATATCCATCATGATAGTGCGACTAGAAGAGAAAGAGTTTGGAAGAACGATTGTCCATAGCATTAGCAATTGTATATGGAAAGTGATGCAACGATTTTCAGTTATAAAGTGATTCGAGTGATTGGAGGTATTATAATTGCATAGGTATTGACGAAATGAAATGACATTTAAAATATTAGATATACTGCAAGACTTGGCTATTTCCTATATGGTCTTAATCATAGACAAATTGGAATACCTTAGAGATTTGGTTGAAAACAAACTTTCTGCCTATCAAACAATGGGGAAAAATTAAGTCAACACAGGCATTAAGTAGGAGATTATGTTGAGGAGTGTTAGGTCAGTGAAAATTTCAGAAAGGGTCGAAGCGGACATGGCAGAGAAGTTTTTAAGTAGATACATCAGGAATTCCAGAGACGGGTTAAATTAAATACATTTCGAGGATTTAGAGGAGGAGAGAACAATAAAAGGGGTGTTCTTATTAAGCACGAAATACAGAAAATAGGTTATAGATATAGAGTACGGGTGTAAATAGAAAAAATATTAGGATTCTAAGGGAGGTAAAATAACAGGTTTCTTGTCAAGGAATAGGTTACCCAGCGAGTTTATAGTTATATAATGGCGTAGTGATTAGAACTTGATCAGTTTACCTTGTGACATTGGAGAGTTGAAAGTTGATTTTATTTACGTGCCTTATCCGGTTCGATGGATCTGTATGCTGAAATAAATATCGACTTTACAACCAATTAATTGAACATATAAATTTTGATCGAGGAAATGATGACGCAGGATTAAGATGTAATTTCTCGACGCCGATATAGAGATATGCTGTTTTCTATTTGGCGTTTAATACTTAGTTAATGTGTTGTATATGTATAAAATGTATTAAAAAGAAAGCTAAGTTTGCAACCTCCAAACAGGCCATGAATATTTCGTTGATTTATTTTTTAGAGCAACGGTACTATAATCAGGTTAACGGATTGTGTTCATAGACTTAAACAAAAAATTTTGAAGAGAGTCAATATGTAAGATTTGTGTTTCTTGTTAATAAAACCGTTAACGAAGATAAAGTGTTATCACTTAAATTGTGAGAGGTAATGAAAAGATATAGTTCTATTTATTTTCCCGGCCTCAGGTTAGGTATTCGTAATTGTAATTACTACATGTTACAATATCGGGACAATAATTTCAACATCTCTAAGATCTAATGCGTTTACATATCAGAATGGAAGAGTTGTCTAAATGACACCAAGTTCATTATTTTGTATGTTGCTCTAGATGTTTCAAAGTCCAGGTATGGATTATGTATTATTACAGATATTGATGACATAGTATGTAGGGCTACTAAGCTTCTTTGTTAGGAGTAGTTACATTTTCCTCTAAAGGAGTAAAGTTATAGTTTCTAATGATGGAGGAGTAGGGGAGGGAAATAAAATATATGTCGGTTCTAGCCGCCGAGCAACTTCCATGTTCATTAGCCCTGACATTGAGTTGGGACAGCAGTGTGTAAAGTACACATAAGAAGGAAGCTCCGATAAATAATAATAATGGAAAGAGAACGAGTCTTCAGGGGTTCCAGAATGCAGAGGGGGTATGGTTTAGGTGGAATTTTTGCTTCGTTGTTCAGACAATTTGCTTTAAATCAGGAGGTAAATACATTGCTTAAAAAGCGGCCAGAACAGGATAACATCCAGGATTTATGGGGCGGTGTCGACCTCGTCACGTAGTGCTGTAAAACGCCGCATAGCCGATGTTTCGGATGAAATGTTAGACGATGTTAACGAATAATAAGACGCAGATGATGGGCAAGGTGTAGGTGTGGTCGGTAAAAAACATTAAAGAGGAATTAATAAAGGCCGTAAAGAAAGTGTATTGATGTGTTGGCCCTCTAATAACAGTTTCTGCTCCTCTTATTTACTTAAATAATAATATTCTTACAAATTTTATAAATGAATGTTTAACATACCTCTCTCATTATCGTCAAGCGATTGTAGTAGCAAGTGATTTCTTCCATCTCCAGCCCCCGATGTTTGTAAGAGCATTGGTTCTTCTGTGAATCCTACAGATCAGTGTGAGTTGAAGCCCATAATTTAATTAGTATTTAACTTCACGCATCCAAATAACAGAGTGTTACCTCTCAATATCCAACATCCCTTCGCATTACTGACACATTTATTCTTGATCTCTTTCGAAATGTTTTTTATACTGAAGATAAGTTAGTAAATCGAGATGGTCAAATCTCACAGGCACGACCACATTAGTATCCACCGAGACTTTCCTGAATATACCATGTTTCAAATCAATTGAGTGTTTTTAATGAAACATCTCTTAGGATCAGGATTCGCAAGTTAACCTTTCGAGTTATATTGAGATTTGCTAAATTATTAGATGATGCTAACAGTCCATTACAGCATTGTGGGTCATTCAATTTAAAAGTTGTAGAGAACAAATAGGGCATGCTGACTAATTCTAAAAATACACTTTACGAATATTATGGAGTTTGTACGGTGATATTATCTCTCAGGAAGACTTATTTCTACATCGTGGACACCGCATCAGGTTAACTAGATCTATCTCATTTGCGCCTATGTTCAAACCAAACGCTACATCCAACCCGCTCCAAGCTATTTTCATACTGGATGATTTCTCTATGTAAGTAACAGTGAATTACTCCCTTAACTATGGAAATAGGAAATCTCTTTTGACTGATACAGCAAAATATCCAATCAAGAGATTGAGACTAAAATTTTTAACTTTAACCAAGGATTATCAAGTATTAATTTCCCGGTCAAAATGGTAGCTTACATCAGAAGGTAATAATAGGAATTGTGACACGGTGCTTCGGTGGAACATGAGGGTCCGCTTATAAATTACACATTTAGGTCTTAGAGGTATTCGTTTGATGATGAAATGGTAACTACGTCGTGATTATCGAGATGGTATACGAAGGCTCACTCTCAATGTTTCCGTCCTTTTTACGATTTATTTGCAAATACTGTATCTGCAGCGATAACGTACAGGTGTGTTGTGTTCAGACTTATGCTTGGACGTAATTTATTGCTCGATCTCCAGCTGGATCTTTCGTCTGTAATGCTTATATATTTAATTCTGAGAAAGGCGCATTAGGTGTAAGTCTCAAGTTGGACAAGTTTGAATCTCATATCATTCTGGTGTATTTGACTCATCCAAATATCGAGATTGACAGAGTAACGAAATATAATCTTGAATATTAACGATGAAATGAAGAAGAATATTAATGCTTTAGAACGAAAGAAGTTTTTAGGTATTCGCCTGTAATGAAAACTTTAGCACTGTGATTGGAGATACGACTCTGGACTTAATATTAAACTTCTTCGGGATGTTTCGAACAATGGTCACTGGATAGCTGATGTATAGATCAAATAATGTTGTATATTTCTTGACTCTGGATTTAGATTTTATGTTTAGTATCATTATGTAACATTTTTTTAAAACCTAATATTATGTCATGTATGTTAAGACCTTATTGTTTTTCTGATACATAGCAGCACTATAAGATAAAAGATTAAGTTCAGCTTCTTTAGGAACTGTTTTTTAATAATGTTTCTTTTAATAACTGTTAATAGTATTTGATGTTAAATTTGTTATGTTAGCGTATGTGTTGACTTATGTTAAAGCTTTAAAAATAAAACTGTTTTCTTTTCCCGTTTTTATCCAAAGAACTTATTAATATTATCTAAGAGAAGAAACTCACCCCTTGCCCTTGGACCAAACTCCGCCCCATTAGTTTTCTGTGCATGAGGTGTTGTTGTTGTGTTGTTGTTTGTTTTATGCTTTAGAGTATGTAAAACAAACATTTTAACTAGAAATTATGACTTGAGATCATAGATCGTAGTATCAATAGTGGGGAATAAATGTTGAAGGAAAAAGAAAATGTATTGCATTTTAGTTGTAATGGTTTACTGCGTTTTGAGTATGTAAATGTAAAATTTTAGTTATAACAAAATAATAAAGTTTTGAAAGATTGTTATTACCAAATATGACTTGATCAATGATCCCCCAGCCCCTATAGATGCAATAGGAATCATAGATGATGGAAGGGTGGAGGTGGCTGGAAGGCGGTTTGGATTTACTGATTTATGATTTTGTTTATAGAGTATTGTTAAAATGCAATTTTTTTAAGTTTAACAAAATAAAAGTTGTTGAGATAAGTTATAAAATATGATTGATCAATAGATCAATGTTCTAGATCATAGATACAGATCGTGGAAGAATAGCGAGGAGCAGTTTGATTCCTGTTACTGATTTACTGAATTTTATGATTTAGGGTATGCTAAAATGCAAATTTGTGCGTTGTAAACTTGAAAAAGATAAATTTTTAGTAAACCAAAATTAAAGAAAACAACAAAATAAATAAAGTTTTTTAAAATATATAAGATTCTTTTTAAAGAGAGTAGCATACTAAATAAATGACAGATTAAACATTCAAATTTAGACAGCGAATAGATATATTAAATATGAACGACCTTAAGAAATTCAAGATGTGGCATTGACTATGTTAATATATATATATATTTATATATATTGTATATATATATATATTATATATATTATATATATATATATATATCATTATATATATTTTATATATATTATATTATCTATTTAAATATATATAATATATATATTATATATATTTATAATATATAATATATATATATATATATATTTTATAATATTAGTATATATTATTCTATATATATATATATATATAATATTATATCATATAGTTAGTTAGTTAGTTAGATAGAGAGAGAGTTTTTATGATGTAGTGTATGTATGTATGTGTACTGTATTTCATGAATTTCTGTTGTGAGTGTTGAACTGTATTCTTGTTAGTGCAAGAACAAAGAATTGGTGTCAATTACAAGACATCTGGTGCTTTGTTCAATTACCCTATGTATCAAACGTATAATGACGTGATACCTTAACCCCTTTAGGTTAATTTATTCTTTGTCATGCTTGTCCATTTTAAGGAAGTCATAATTTTTACTCTGTCAGCTTAAACGATAATTAGGTTTCTTTGTCAATATCTTCGCCCTCTACACCCTCCCTTCTATTTCCACCCTTTATACTGTATTTTGTTTAGTGCAAGAACAAAGCACAGTGTTCTTGTATTGTCCAGTTCCAGAAGGTAAATAGGGTCTGTGAACACGATGCTATTCTGGAAACTTATGGGAAGTCGCCTTTAATTTACAATTTTTGGTCTTAGACGATAGCAGGATTGCTGTAATGCTCAACATGCGGTCGTGATTATGGATGATATACGAGCGAATTCCTCAATGTTCGGTCCTTTTTACGATTTTCTAACTACTGTATCTGCAGCGATAACGTACAGGTGTTGATCTCAGATTACTTGCTGAAAACGTATTTATATGCCGCTACGGATATACGCCTGATCTTTCAGCTTGTATGCTTTCTTTATATCCTGAGAAAGGACTGAGGTTATATTTAGCTATCGCTTTGGACAAAAACGCTCTTCGCTCCTCATTCAGTTTGGTGTAATTTGGAAAATCCTCAAATCACGAGTGACAGGCAGTCGAATGATAATCTTGTATAACGATTGAATGTAGAGAGATAATTAATGCTTTAGAACGAAGAAGCATTTTTAGGGTGTAGTTCGCCTGTAATGAATTAGCAATGTGAAATTGGAGATACGTCTGGACTTTCTACAACACTTATCCTCGGATGTTTCGAACCATGGTCCTGTAGCTGTGATATAGATCAAATTAATGTTCTCGCTATAATTTCTCTTGACTATCTGGCATTTAGGTTTTATGTTTAATAATCATTATGTAAATCTTTTTTAACAATTGATAATGTTCAATATGTTATGACCTTATGTTTTCCTGTACAACCTATTTATATTACTTATCATATTTTATAATACTGTATTATTTATTATATGTTTTTTAAATAATGTTTCTTTTAATAACTTGTAATATATTTGCTAAAATTTATAATGTAATTGTTTATATGTGGTTTGCACTTATGTTATAACGCTTTAAAATAAAAACTTGTTTTAGGTCTTTCAACAAAGAACTTTTTATATAATTGTAATCACAGAATATATCAATCAATAGATCAATAGGTCATGGAAGGATAGGAAGGTGAGTATTTGATTTTACTGATTTAGAATGCTTATAGAGTATGTAAAACTAACAATTTTATAGAAATATGACTTGAATCATAGATCAATAGATAAATAGATCAATAGATCAATAGATCATGGCAGGATAGGAAGGTGGTTTGATTTATGATTTTGATTTTAACTGCTTAGAGTATGTAAATGTAGAATTATTAGTTATAAACAAAAATAAATAAGTTTTTTAAACATATTTAATACAAAATATGACTTGATCAATAAATCAATAGATCATAGATCAATAGATCATGGAGGGTAGAATGGAGTGGAGTGGAAGCTCTTAATGATTTATATTTTACTGATTTACTGCTTCTGAGTATGTAAAATGCAATTTTTAAAGTTATAACAATAAATAAAGTTTTTGGATATGTTATTTACAGAAAAAGAGACTTGAATCATATGATCAATAGATCAAAGATCATAGATGGGTGGTAGATGGAGGGCAGTTTTAATTTTACTGATTTACTGATTTACTGATTTATGATTTAGGTTGTAAATGCAATATTTTACGTGTAACATTGAAAAGAATAAATTGTTTAGTAAAAACAAGATGTTTTGACAGGACTTGTAAAATCTTTAGATGTTTTTAAAATATATAGATTCTTTTTAAAAAATAAAATTAAAACTAAATAAATAGTAATAAAACTTACAAAGTTAGAAAAGCGAAATGTATACTATTAATATGAAGAGCCTTAGAAATTCAAGACAGTCGCTATAGATTGGTGGTGATAAATATATATGCACCTATACTCTATATTATACTATATATTTTATTATACTATTATATTTATTATATTTATATATATATAAATATTTATAGTCATCTCAAGTTAGCTAGATACATAAAGAGAGCTTTTTTATGTGTTTCATTGATGTATGTGTATGTTTAGGTTATGTGATTCTTCAACTTCGATGTAACAGGTGTTAACTGTATTTGTTGTGCAGAACAAGAATGGTTGTCAATTACAAGAAAACTGGTGCTTTGTATCAAATTACACTATGTATTAAACCGTTTATTGACAGTGGATACCTTACCCCTTTAGGCTTAACTTGAAAAGGCTTTGTTGAATAGATTGTCTTCTAAGAAAGTCATAAATTACAAAAGTTTCACCGTGTTTGAAGCCAATTTAAAGTTTCTTATTTCAAATATCTTGCCCCTTCTACAACCCTCACTCTTATTCCACCCTTCTATCTGTATTCTTGTTAGTGCAAGAACAAAGGACCAGATGTCTTGGGGGTAACGCTCGCATTGGACATCACTAAAACCCAGGTGTTTCTTTTTTTTTCAAGACCCACGGTACAACTTATAAGAATTGTCAGCTAGAACAACGACTCGCCCCCGCTAGTGTGTTGGAACTAGTGGGAGTCCGCTTTAATTACACATTTTGGTCTGCAGACTTGGTATCAGTTATTATGCTAATCGTGATGGAAACCTACGTGTCGTGATTTGAGATATATACGAAGGCTCACCTTCATGTTTCGCGTCTTTTTACGATTTATTTGCAAATACTGTATCCGTGCAGCGATTAACGGTACAGGTGTATTGATCTCAAGACTATGTGAAAACGTTAAATTTATTGCCTACGATTCAAGCTGATCTTATCAGCTTGTAATGTTTATTAATTCTTAATATTGAGAAGAATTGGGTTAAGTCTCAAGTTTGGACAAAGTTTGACATCTTCAATCTCAGTTCTGGTTCAAATCATCTGTCAATCATCGAGATTGACAGAGTACGAAATTATTAATGTGAATTATTAAACGATGAACTGAGAAAATATTAAATAGCCATTTAGAACGAAAGAGATTTTGGTGTATTGCCTGTAATGAATTAGCACTGTTGAAATTGGATACCGATCGGACTTATTTCAAAATTTCTCCTCGGCCGCCTATATGGCCGTCGCGCTACTATGAGTCACTTTGGATAGCTAGATGATATAGAATAAAAATAATGTTGTATATTTCCTCGACTCTCTGCATTTAGATTTTATATATATATAGTAATATATATCATTATGTACATCTTTTCTTTTTTAAAAATAGGTTTCATTATAATAAATGTTCATATTTAAGCCTATGTTTGTTCTTGTACAAAAACTATCAGTTTAATTTAGATGTGTATTAACTGTATTTATTTCATTATATGTTTTTTAAATAATGTTTCTTTTAATAAATTAGTAATTATTATTTGATGCTAAAATTTTATATTAACGATTATGTTGTCTGCACTTTTATATGTATAACGCTTTAAGTAATAAAACGTTTTCTTTTCCGCTTATTTTATCCAAGAACTTATTTACTCTTATAAGTTTTACTAAAGATAATAGTCGGTTAGTCAATCGTGAGATCAAGTGTGATAGAGATTTAGGTAAGGTTGTTGTGTAACTGATTTACTGATCTATTAATTGCTTTAGAGTATGTAAATCATAGTGAACATTTTATAGATATGAATTGAATCATAGATCTTGTGATCTATTTAGATCTATGATCTATTGATTTACTGCTTTGATTTAGAGATGTAAAAGACTAATTTAACAGTTGCTGAAACAAAATAAATAGAAGTTTTTTGTGTATTTTATACAAAAATATGACTTGATCAATAGATCAATAGATCAATAGGATCCAGTAGAATCAGTGGAAGGGTAGAGGTGTGGAAGGCGGTTTGAATTTATGATTTTATATTTACTAGCTTTAGAGTATAGAAATGCAATTTTTTAAATTATAAACAAAATAATAAAGTTGTTGAGATGTGTTATAACAAAATGATTGATCAATGATCTCTTTAGATTCAATAGATCAATGAATCACCATAGATCATAGCGCAAGGAATAGGAGGGGCAGTTGGATTTACTGATTTATGATTTACTGATGTTTAAGTGTTTTTCGATTTACTAATAGGGTATGTAAAATGGAAATTTTTTACGTTATAAACATCGAAGAATAAATTTTTAGTAAAACAAAAATTTTGAAGAAAAACAAACAAAAATAAATAAAAGTTTTTATAAGATATTAAGCATTCTTTCTAAGATAAAAATAATAAAACTAAAATAAATAAGTAAATAAAACTTACAATTTAGAAAGCGAAATCGTATATATTAAATATGAACTTACCTTAAGAACAATGCCAACATGTGCAATTAGAACTTGATACTATATATATATATTATATATATATATATCCAACTCATATACATATATGTTATCAATTATGTTTATTAGTGACCTGGTGTAGTATACTCTCTATATACTTCTCTCTCCTACTATATTATAATATATAATATTAGATTCACTCCTATACTATAATCTGAATACTAACTGGATATAGTATATAGTTAGTTAGTTAGTAGAGGAGATACTCTTTCTTAACGTGACTCTCTCTCTTCATGTTTTTCTCTCGCTCTATATATAGATATTGTGATTTTCTTTCACTTGTATGAAGGTGTTGAAACTGTATTCTTGTCGCGTTAGTAGAAAGGACTGGTCGCAATTATACCAAGAGATTAGTCTGGTGCTTTGTTCAACTTTAGACGCTCTTAGTGTGGCTTAATAAATTCGATATAGTGAGAATTGAAGCTGATACCTTACCCCTTTTAGGCTTACTGAAACATTCACCTTTGTCATGCTTAGTTCCCATTTTAAGAAGTCATAAATTTTTACTGCCTGTCAGCTTAAACGGATAATTTAAAGTTTCTTGTCAATATTCCCCTTTCAACCCTCCTTCTATTCCCCCTTACTGTCCTGTATTCGATTTAGTTGCAAGAAAAAGAACTAGACGAGTTGCATTATAGCACATATTCTGGTGGCTCATCTTGTTAACACTTATGATATGTTAACGTATATAATTGCTATCTTACCCTTTAGGCTTAACTGATAATTCTTTGTCATAGGCTTAGTTCCATTCTTAGAAGAAAAGATTCATAAATTTTCTAAACCGTCAAGTTTGAAGATTTGACGTGGTTCATACCAAAGGAAATGACATGCATCCGTTTACTCAAAGTCTAAATTTCCTCTCTCTCTCGCTCGGACCACATAAGTTGATGGTTCAATACAAGGAATTTAAAGTATCCCTTTTAAACAAAAGTCATAAATTTACACTTGTCCTTAAACGATAATTAGTTTTAAAGAAATACTATGTCAAAGGCTTTGATTAATTAATTGGCACTCTGGTATCCGCTTTCTTCATTTTGAAACACGAAGGGAAAAACCATTAATTATCTTATTTCCAAAGTATTTGTTATTTTACGTCGTAAATTTTTTAAAACTGTCATTTAAAGGTAATTAAAATTTTAAAGGTAATTAAAATCCTTTCTCTGGTTCAACCCCTTCTCCCCCTCTCGTCTCTCTCCTCTTATCCCCAAAATCTTTCAATCTTCTCTTTTTCCCCTCATTTTTAGTGAATGCAGCGTTACTTGACAGTGAGGATGTGCTGTTTTTTGACGGTCTCCTCCGAGGCTCGAACCGGGCGAAAGACGCGTCGGACATTAACAATGCGTGCGCGCGCATACTTTACGATGCTATATAATTAATATATAATATATACTATTATTTCATTTATATTATATAATATATATATTATTATATATATCTATATATATATTATATATAATATATTTATATATATATAATATATATATATATATATTATATACTATATATATTTACTATTATATATATTTTATATATGCCTCTAGTGATATAATACTATCTATATACGCCGGGGCGTGCGGGGGCGGAAGGATGCGGAGGGCTGTTGCACGTATGCGTGATATTCTCTCTTGCAATACGATTCCTCTAAGCCCAATGAATACGTAATTCTATCCGTGGTACTTATCCTAAGACCTGTCACCATATATCTATCTATACTACTACATACTAATAACTAGTCTTCAGCAGCCTCTCTACGCTAGATATGTTTATACTCACACGCATCCCGTACGGATTAGCCCACCTTAAGTTTATCCCACTATATTCTCAGTATTGCTCCTCGTTCTATTTACAATAGTTGAAGCTCTACTATAATTATGATCTACCAGTTCAGGATCATATACTCTCTGGTCTCCTTTGCAAACATACTTCCAGATACTGGATCATTTGATAAATTCGGAGATCATACTATTATCTCAGTTTCAGGTCCTGAGTACTCGCGCACACTATTCAAGAATACATCTGAGGACTCCCAGGAGGATGTGTGCGCTATGTAGGCTTTCCAGGAAATAGTATATAACCTCGTCGAAATATTGTACTTGTAACTAATCTTGAATTGATATGATTAGAAGGCCGATTTAGAGACCTTTTATTATGGATTATCTCTTTTTAAAATAAATAGCCTTCTATTAAATTTTGCTTTATACCGGCCCCAGGGGCTCGAGCGACGGGGGAACATCGGGGGCGTTTTCCAATTACCGTGGGGAGGGGCGGAAGGAACCCCCGCTAACCCAATACCAAAAGAGCGGGGGTCCGAGGACACTCCCGGGGGGGAATTAGTCCTTACTCTCCGGTGTGTGCCGTCGTCGTCAAAGCCAACCGAGAGACCGACTCCTGCATTCGGTGGAGCCTCACGGAACGCATATCTCTCCTTGGGGGCTTACTTCTCTTGCAGATAGATAAAAAAAAGCAAATTAAATGAAAGTTATTTATTTTCGAGTAACAATAAAGGTCTCGAAATGGCTTTAATCATAATTACTTTAATTATATATAATTTTTTTTTTTTTTTAATTTTTCTTATGTGAAATTTTACCAGGATTCCAGAAATGTATTCTTTTCCGCATGTAGCTATTGTAGTTTTTGAGTATAATTTTATTTATTTATTTTATTCTTTTTTTTTATTTTTTTTTTGTTGTCTTTTGTAGGCCAGTCACTGGAGACTATTTCGGAGCTCACTCCGGCAATGTCTTCCGTTTGTATACCTGTACTCTATCTGGTTTTAAGACTTTGAGGCGACGTGGGAATACACGTCTGAGCAAAGCGTTACTCACTCTTGTTATATGCATTATTTTATATCTTCTTCATGTAGACACCCCTACATATATATAATAATATATTAATATATATATATATATATATATATATATATAATATATATATACATATATTATATATATATAATATCTATATTATATATATATATATAATATATTTTATAACAAGCTTATCTAACTTATATACGCGCCCGTGCTATAATATAGAATATTTAGTGTATAGATATTTGTGATATTCTCGCAATTTTTGCGCTCGTCGTATATTGTTCGTGCTCACGGCTCGTTGCCCCCATAGTGGGCATCTAGCCTGTTTTCTTGAGCCGCTTAGGATTCGGTTGAATGCGGTGCAGTGATTTGCTCTATTGTTCAAGAGATCGTGTGTCTAGATGCACTCGATGTTGCTCGCCCTCAGTGTAGTGACACTCTCTCATGTGAGTAGGTATCCTATTACTTCGGCAATAGTAATAGTTTCGGCTCGCGTTATACTATATAATCATAACGACAATTCCTCATATTGTCAGAGAGGAAAAACATTTAGCTACATTTGACCTCAATATTTAAATCCAAATTGAGCAGAAGTCAGATCATTAAAATTTGAGCTTTTCCAACAGAAATGAGATTTTCAGTCTATTAAAGAGAGTAGATTTTTAACTAGATGAGCTTTTATATCTTATTTTTTTCAGTTCTTTGTGTTCGTGTAATGTCATATTATTGACTCAGCAAAACAAGTTTAAGTGTTATAGAGCTTTTGGGGTTACTAAAAATTTTAGTACTTAAAAAGAGATTGCGAAGCTGTTTCTTCAAATTCAGATATTGACAAACGAACCAGTTCATTAAAAACGTGATATGAAAGTATGAGATTTAGGATGTTTGAAAATCAATCGTAATGAAGGACTAAATAAAAATGGGAAAATTAAATGTAGATATATCAAATAATATGTAAAGTACAAGCGCAAACTTCGAGACATATCATAATATAGATTTATAATATCTATATTTTATTATTATATTTATATAATATATATAATATATATATAGTATTATATATATATATTATATTATATATATTATATTCATATTAGTATACTTATAGTTCAGCATCCGAGAGTTAGGCTGTAACTAAGAAAACTATACAGCTCACGAAATTAAATATCATTTTTATTAATCAGGAGAATTTTTACCCAGAAATTTAAATAATAAAAAAGTACTTTTTAAAAATTAGATTGTTAAAAATGTTGAAAAAATACAGTTTTTGAGAATTGAAGATGCTCGCGTACTCCGAGGGAGCGCGCCAAGTTGCCAAATGTTGAATTTTTTTTTTAAAAATAAAGAAGGATACCTCGGGTCAACTACGAACGAATGGATTTAGAGTCGAGGTTTCTCGCTACCAGGGGGCGGATCGGGGGGACTTCGTCCCCTCTGCCCCCGACGGCTCGAACCCTAAAAAGGATATTAAAAAAATACATTTTTCCAAAGCGTTAAAATAAAATGGTATTTGGACCTTTTTGCTTCGAGAACTAATGCGAGTTTCAGGTCATTCGAGCGTCACTGCCAGGTGTAGATTTTACAAATATTTAAGGTGTTATTTAATAAATATAATAACAATAAATTTTTATTTAAAGTTTCTTTGATGAAGGTACTTCCTGGAATCAAAAATGTTATTATTTTCCTGTAGTTATATATTTCTAGTTACATGCCTGAACTCTTCGGATGCTGCACATATATATAATTATATATAATATATATTATATATATATATATTATATATATATATTATATTATTATTATATATTATATTAAATATATATATATATATATATTATGGTCATTGGTCAGCCTTTCGATAGCCGTCATATGTATTTAAATAACTATTAATGCTCAGTAAAGGAATACATGTTTGGAATCAGCGTAAAATTTTAGTTATTAAACCTTTAAAAATAAAAAAAATCGGATTTCAAAAAGTAATAAATGTTAGAATTAGTTATTTCAAACTTATTTAAAAATTACGTAACTTTTACGTTGGGCTTAATGTTTGGGTGGAGTTTTAAAACTAAAGAGACCCAAGGGTTGACCGGCAAGATGGCAGGAGTCGGGTCTCTCGGGCTTCCGGGGAAGAGGTAGGAAATTTCCCCCCCACCGCCTGGGAGGGTCTCCGGTCCCGCTCTTTGGTATTTGAAGGTGTCGCGGGTTTCCTTCGACTCTCCCGTAAGGGGTATAGAAAGTACACCCCTTTGTTCCCCGTCGGATCGAGCCCGAATATCGTATAATATATAATATATATATATATATTTATTATATTATATTATATAATTATATCTACAAATATACAGACATAAATTTTATATATATATAATATATATATATAATAATAATTCTATCATCTTAGTGAGCCTTTTTGAATAAATTGAAAATGGAAAGATTAGCGATTTAGACCTCTTACTATCTCGAGTGCAGGTAGTAATGGAGTTGCTTCAATTAAGACAATATTAATGGTACTAGAAGACCATTCAATTAATCGAACCTAATTACTAATTAGATAACAATTTACGAGACATCCAATGACTTTATTCCTTTTTTGTGTGATTAGATAGTGTTTTAAAGTACTTGACGGATGGAAAGGCTGGCATGATAATATATATATTTATTTTATATTATAATTATATATAATATACTACACAATTATATATATATAATATTTTATATATCTATATATATATAATATATATATATATATCTTATATATTATATATATAACCTTTGAGTTTTATGGATCCGTTAATCTTGTTTCATGTAATGTTTTTTCATATATTGTTAGTAAAAATATTAAAATAATTAAAAATGGTTGATAAGAAAAAGTCTATTTTAAGAAATTGAATTTAAGATTATATAAGTAAGCAAAACGTACATTTTGCATGAGATAGAACGTTTTTTATTGAATCGCGAAAGAATTTAGGAGGGTTAAAACAATATGTTTGGAGGTAAATTCGTTCCTTATTGATTTTTTCATATATAGATTGTTAATCGGATTACTTAACAAAACTAATTTATAAATTTGAAGACCTGCAAACGAGGTCCAAAACCTGACGCTACTATGGGGAATTGAACGACGCAATAAACTTTCTAACTTATATGGATCGACGATGCAGTAAATGTATACTCCCACTAACCTAAGATGATCTATTTGTACGCATTTTTTTCTTGTTTGTCGGCTTTTTCTAAATAAGATTTTTGCATTACACTAAATATAACAAGTTGTCGCTTTTTCCCGGTAACTGCACAAAGTACGGCGAATGGCTTAAAAACCAACACCCCAGTACACCATTTCTTTACGCAAAAATTACTTTTTTAATATTTAAATCTCTTTGATCCTCTTTCTCACTAAAATTTATTCGTTGTATACTTGATACAAGAAGTATATTGAAAAAAAACACAAATAAACGGATCCGTTAATCAAATATTACGGACTCCCCTCCTATATATATATAACCCATACACTATAATATTCTCTATCATAATTACCCTACATCTCCAATCTCCTACTATACTATACATCACCTACTATCACTAATAATCACCATACCACATTATATATAATATCTACAACCATAATATTATATATATATATATATATACTATATATATACATTTAAATTATTATATATATATGTTATATATATATATAATATTTATCTATTATATATATACTAGTATATAAATTACTATTATATTATTAATATTATATACTATATCTTATACTATTATATATATACTATCACATATAATAACTATCCCCACACGACTTATATTCTATCTATTATAATATCCACCTACTAAATATATAAATATAAATAAATACACCCCTAATACATTTATAAACTATTATACTTAGTTACTATAATATTAACCGTGTTGAGGCCTTGCGCGCAACTTGTTTGCTGGCATCGCATGCAGATGCAGCAAATCTATCTCGTCTTGCGGTGCGATTGCGCCGCAATTATTTTGATTGAGTTGCGAATTGGCTTGCGACCGCAATTATTTTAAGCAAAATAAGCAATCGCACCGCACTTTAAAATATTAGAAATAAAACATTTTAATTATATTCTGGTTTGAAATTGTTTCAAACTCATAACAAGTTTAGACATGTTATTTTACATATTACTACGGTCTCGTTTCATTTTGTATGCGCAGCGGTATTAGTCTAAATTCAACTATATTTACTGAAATATTGTTGTGCCTGCTACAATGCAGACTTTCACCTTGATCTAAAATGGATCGTCTTGAACGGAAAACGTCACAGTAAACAATATTTCCCCGGTTACAATACTACTATTTCTTCAAGTAAGGCGATATTTCAGTAAATGCAAATATCGTGTATGTTGAATAAGCTCTGTAATGCTAGAAGTGAAACTGTAGGAAGTTGATCACAAATCCCGTGGCCTTACCTACAAGAATTTTTTTGAGTTTGTAGCTCAAAAGCAAGCAGGTGATGTTATGGTATTTAAATGTTATTAAGTGGTTTTACCGCAGTCTAATTTTACAAGCTCAGAAAAAGTCCTTAATAACAGTACTGCGATATCCAATTTCAGATACCATGAGAGGTAAGAACTGATTTCTTAGATGACTAGCATATATGTTTGTGATCAACAACAACACACAATAGTTATTATATATTATATATTTATATATATATTAATATATATATCATATATATATAATATATATATATATTCTAAATATTATAATAACGTACAAATTATAAGAATAATAAAATTTAATTAATTTATATTAATAATAATAATATATTACACAGGTTATTACAATTATTCCAATTTCCTATTTAGATATATTATATATAATTATATATAATATTATATACTATATATATATATATATTATAGATATATATTATATATAACTATATATATAATAACAATATAATATTATTTATAACAATAAGATAACTTAGTATTCCATAAGATTATTATTATATATATGTGCATGGGCATGCTCCATGCGCATCCGCAGTTTGCGGAAGACATCCACCGAACCTAAATATGAATCCGCTCGCGCATCCTCAGCTTAACGGCACTCCGCTCGATCTTTTGAGAAATGAGGTGGTTGAGGGTTGTTATCTAGATTTGATACTACATATAATCATATGTTTTGGTAATATATCATGGCTAGGTTTAGGTATTAATTTTGGTAATTTTGAATTCGATTTCTATAATATCAAATTATAAATATATTATATATATCATATATATTTATAATATAAATTTAGTTATACATATAAAAATTTATATATTTATGTATAGAAGACATATACTATATTATTTTTTTATGAATATTTAAAAAAAATAAACAACAACAGAAAATAAAAAAAAAATATAAAAAAAAAAAATAAAAAAATAAAAAAAGAATAAATAAATAAAATAATATAAAATATAAAATAAAAATCGATATATAATAATAAAGAATAAAAAAAAAATAAAATAATAAAATTAATACAAAAAAACAATAAAATATATTATTATACAATAGAGTATACTATATATATCTATATAGTATATTATATATTTTATATATACCGTGATATATATATATTTCCTATATATAATATATATATATATATATACATAATTTATATACTAATATATATATATATATATTATTATATATATATATATATTGTTACTTATATCTATATAATATATTACTATGATAATAAAATGATATATATATGATACTTAAGTATTTTTATTATAGTATTATATATATAATAATCATTGTTATAAAAAGATAGCATACTAATATATATACTTTATATTATATATATATATATATTACTATATTTTAATATATATATATATGCGTTTTTCTCGTACTTTGATCTGGCGATTGGGGGCTTGGTCGCTTCTACGCTAGTTTAATTGAATAGTGACGAGTAGTAATCAGTAAAAATAGATGTGGTAAGTTCACGCCATGATAAAATACGGTATATAGAATACGTACAGTGTGTCGCACGAGTAGCGTGCGTATCACATTTGGATGTTACGCGGGTAGACGCGGCGTACACGCGGATTGTATATATATGTATGTATGTATATGAGTATTATTTATAATATAATTATTTTATTATTATTAATTACCTTCCCCCTTTTCCATGTCTTTTATGTTTTAACGCATTTGTGTGACCGTAGGGTGCACCACCGACGAGTTGTATTGTTGATGACGCAGTCGGAATCAACATTCACGAGTTGTTGTTACACCAGTGCCTCACATTACACTTCACTACACGATACACAACACATACACAAAAACACACACCACACACACTGACAACACGACTAAGCTACTAAGCGTTTCACACTCCCCTGCTTCGTATCCTCCATTCTTTTTACCACCGCATTTCTTTTCTCTTCCAGGTTTGCTGGACATACAATTGTTTTACACCGTACCCTTTGGATGTTGTGAATGACGTACATTCATCATTGCCCCTACCCTTTATGTTCTCTCTCTTCGCACAACACATTACGTTCAACCGCGCGAGCTGCCCGTTTTTCGCGCCCGCGAGCCGCCTCCGAGCCTTCGCCCGATCATGTCGCTTTCGCCTCAATGTCACCGCCGCTCGTCGCACAACGGTTGCGAGTTGGTATACTCCGTTTAGCTCTTCGTTGCATTGTATTGAGGAAATGGTTTTTTATCTCTACCCTAACTTTTCCCATCCTTTAACTCCTATAAATTGGCAGGATAGGAACTCGATCCATGTCTACGGTGCTCCAGCCGGTAGACTCGGCCAGGTAGTCAATGATCTTTAACTCACGACCTGTGCTAAGCGGACCTTTCAGACCTTATTTGAATTAGTCTTTATATCAATTTGTAGTTTCATATTGATGTAAATTCCACAATGAGGATAGAACATAAATGGACTAAAATTTTTACTTTCCAATGCTGTGTGTGAGCTTCAGGTGTAGTGAAATTTAGGCTAATGAGCGTTTGTGAAGTCAAGAGGGCTTAATCGGAGAAAGTATTCCACTGTAGTTTCACGGATCTTAAATTTTGACGCTTTCGACCGATTATTTCTGACCGATAGATTTACTGCGCCGGCTATAAAGAAGATTGCAGTTTCGCCTTGACAAATTAACATCTACTCTTATATATATTATAGTATATATATATATACTTAATATATATATATATATTATTTAAGTAGGTTATATATATAATAATGAATATATAATATATATACAAGAAAATAAAAAATATTAAGATATATATATATAATATATTAATTCCAAATATATATTTATACTATATAAATATATATATATTTAAGTATCAATATATATATATATTTATATATATTAATATATATATACTTATTAATATACTATATTATATATATTATTATTATATAACTATATATATATTAAAGACCTATATATAGTTTATATATATATTATATATATAATATTATATATATATATATATAATAATACATATATATATATACCTAATATATTATATATACTATTTATTATTTATTTTATTCAATATATTTGCTTACTTTTTATTTTATTTTTTTATATTATTATTAATTATTATTTATATATTATATATTATTATTATTTTATATTATTTATTATTGATTATGTTGTTATCACAAAGGTACGAAGATGTTGTTAACTTCTGATTCTTTTTTTTCGATTCATTTTTTCCATTCTTTCTTCTTCTCTATTTCTTCTTTTCTGTAAACATCAAAGAATCCAGCAGAAAAACAGAAACGTCCAAAGCAAATTACACACAACACAGCAACGCAGCACTTACAAAGCATCAACATACACTCGTCAGCACAACACATAACAGCATGATAACAGGCACAGAATCAACATGAACGCAACTATCCCCCCAAAAGCTGTGAAAGTATGAAATGTTTCTTAACTTTGAAACTTTTTCGATTCATTATTTCCTCTTCTTTCTATTTCTATCTTATTCTTCTTCTTCTTTTCTTATTTTTATTATTATTTATATATATATTATTATTATTATTATTATTATTATTATTTATTCATTATTATTTATTAACTCCTATGCCGCACATCCTTGCAAGATATTCTTTTCAGATGAAGAGAGACAGAGAGAGGATGGAGAGGGAGAGGAGAGAGAGGAAGAGAGAGAGAGAAGAGAGAGAGAGGGAATTGCCTACGCTCAATAGCGAATTTCGTTTTTCATTTTTTTTTCCTTTGGACCGGATTCATGTTAACTATATACTATATATATATATATATATATATATATTAATATATTATATATATTTATATATATATCATATATAAATATATATTATATAAATTATAAAAATCACGAACCGAACCATCATAAGCCTACGTATACCCCTAACTCTCTATACCTACATTATAGAAGCCACAATCAAACACATAAATCACTCCAACTTCTACAATATAAATAAATAAATATATAAGATCCTCACTCTCTCTAATAATTACTTCATTATTACTTTCGTTAGCATACGATTACTACACCATCGCGATTCGACGCATCTCCTTAAGTAGAGATATGCACGACTTAACAAAGCAAGATCTCCTCGACGCACGGCTAGGAAGCACGAATCAATCCCTCCAGCCTCTAGAACACTAGTAACTGACAGTACACCGAGCGAACATTATTCAGCCTATCATCAAATGACGAGGCAAATCTAAACGGCTCAGTGAGAGAATTAAGATAATTAAAAGGCATTTACGATGGGTTGGATTTACTCTAATGTATTTATGTTTTGAAGAATTTGAAAGAGAGTATATATTATTATTATATATTATAACTATATTTATATATATATATTTATTATATATATAATAATATATATATAATATATATTATATTAATAGTAGTATACGTACTTATAATAAATACGCTGGGGCATCTGCATTTTATTAGCCATCTTGGGCAGTTTACCTTTAAACAGAAGACAATTGATTTCTCCATTCTTTATAATCAGCCTTTCTTTAAATGTGGACTGACGA
>JABUQX010076778.1:0-33612 GCA_015478945.1 Trachelipus rathkii | reverse complement strand
TTATATATAATTATAATATATTAATTATATATTATTATATATATATATATTAATTATATATATTTACAATCTATAATAGTATATATATTATTATTGATTGTGGATTTATATCTATTACCAATCGGGAAGGATTCTATCTATACCATATATATAATAGTATATATTAAAATAGATAAGTGATATATATCAGTTATTATATATGGTATATTTAAGGAGGTTGAGATTATATGAATATATTATCAAATTATAATATTATATATATATATTTATATATACTATAACAGTTATAAATATTATATAATTATATATAGAATATATTATAGGAATATATATATAAAGGTTGGGCAAGAGAGATGCGCTGATTTTATTATATATATGATAGCTATTATATATTTATTTACTAATATTTATTATACTATAAATAATATAATTATTATATACTGGTATATCATATTAAATACAACTTTATATAATAAGGCAGCTTATACTAAGATGTGTATGGTAAGAACACATTCTTATCCATATCTGTCCAAAAGCGACTTAATTAATTTTGATTATTAACAATCGCGTCAATGCTGACTGATAATAAGGACAATGGTTCACACGCAGTCAAAAAACTTGACCTTCTAAAATCTGAAAGAACTACGCGAGAATCAAATAAAATGGTAAATATTACCAACAGTAATTATTATGTTAATTTACGGATTAAAATGTGAAGGGATACTACTTCGTATTAATTATGGTAATCTTAATAGAGTTCTTCGGAGAATTGAGGAATTATTCGTACAGGTAAAAAATGAGTACCATCAATTTCATATGAAGTGGATCTCATTGCATAAATAATTACAATAATTTTAATGACTTTGAAATAAAATTATAATCTCTCTTAGGCATTTATTTCAGTATTTAAAAGTATTTAAATAAAAAATAAAAAATATATTGTTCCATTTATTTTTATTAGTTGTGAAATTAATAAAAAGAATATTTACATTTTCTTTCTTTAGTAATATCCATATGTTAAATTCGCCATATTTGGTTCCATTGCCACGCGTTAGTCATTGTGTAATTAGGGAACACTAAAATGACCAACCCAATATTTTAAAAGGAATAAAATATTATACCTGGTTATTTCATATTGGAAATAAAAATGAACACTGAAAGGATAACTAGCTCAGTGGAAGAGGGATACTAGCCACCGCAACCAAAGCGAGGACCCAGGATTTGAATACTGATGCGGTGATGAGAATGGTGTGTTATTCTTGCTCCTATAAGTCAGCATCGTCCATGCTCAGATGTTACTCTGAAAGCAAGATAGTTGTATAGAGTTATATAAATTGAAAATTTTTTACAACGTCGTCCGCTGTTACTGATATCCTTCTTAGAAGTTTCAATAGTGAATTTAAAATTTGGATAAGGAGATAGTGTTAATTTTAAAGTCTCGTAATAATATCTTTAAAGTAACCCAAAGTAAGCTGCCTCAAAATAAATGTATTATATAAAATTTTCTAAAAAAAAACTCCGCCAGACCGAGCCTGATTGTCTCCGCCTAAAATTTATATGTTGAGAAACGGAGAATTATAACATCACCTGGATGCGTACTAAAAAAAAATTAGCTATTCACGGTATCGTTATGTACAGTGAGTAGTTGTTAACTATAAGTCTAACTCGGAAAGTTTATAGAGTCAATTTTGCCCTGACATCCGTAATTAAAATATCGTGGGTACGTTAACATATTGCGCATTGGAGCATACCGTTATTCTGATCCATCTATATCCTCAAAAATCTCTTCAGTATAACATGTTGAACATTCACAAAACTACTGCTAAAGAAGTTATAATCATTAATAAAAGAACTGTTATTTAATTAGAAAAATCTTATTAACCTTACCATGGCTACTTTAATTATTTAATAATAATAAATAATAATAATAAGAACTCGCACAAAATTAATAAAATAATAATAATAAATTAATTAAAAAACTAATAAAATGAAAAATAAATAAATAAAAATAAAAATTCAAAACTAAATGAAATAATAAAAACTAACATATAATCATTTAACAATATAATAATAATAATTAATAAATAATAATAAATAATAATAATATAATACAGTATAATTAATTAATGATATAATAATATATAATTAAATAATAATAATAATAATAATAATATATAATAATAATAATAAATAATATAAATTAATAAGATAAAATATAAAATAATAATAATAATTAATTAATAATAATAATTAAATTAATAATTAATAATAATAATAATAATAAATTTTTAAATAATAATACATGAATTTAGCCATTGACATCTATCTCGATAGTTAAACAGAACTTTCCTGCTGAAGTAAAAAAAAAAGTCTTATATACCGAGTTGATCAAGGCAGGCACTCTTATTAATTTCTTTACCATGAGAGATATTTTACGGTCGATACGTTAAAAACGAAACAAATTAACTAAAATCAGCTCAAATAGGAAGTTTTCCCTTATGAACTAAACTCAAAAAAGAGTTTAAGTCTATAAATTATAAACACATCATAAAAGATTTTTTATATGTTGATGGATTAGTTATAGAACATCAATATAACGGTTTACTGCTAGAGATTTTCCAACGAATGTTCCGAACGTTAATCTTACAAATAATCTTCCACCAAAAAAAATCTACATAATGTATAATATATATTATTTATTATTTAATTTATATATTATAATATATAGCTATATTATATATATATATAATATATTATATATATGAATATTATTACTATATATATTTATATTATTAATATAGTTATATAATTATATATAATTATTATACTATATATTATATATTATATGTATTATTATATATATATTTATCGATATATATTATATATTATATAGCTATTATCTCTTATAATAATATAAGTTATTTATTATACTATTATTTAACATATATTATATATAACTATAACGAAAGATTTGTTTCAAAACACAATAAAAGATATCATTTTATAAAAAGCAACTGAACGAAGTTTAAGGAATTATTAATATTTATGGGAAATCTTTACTTATAAATAAAAGGAAATTACAATAACATTATAATCATTTAATTATAAAAAAGATTAAAAAAGATAATAATTAACTCTTCATAGAAAACGAAATAAAATAACATAACAAAAACAAAACTGGATGAGTCTAGTAAAACAAGCGTAGGCATAGTTCTGTGCATAGAACGCCTTTTTTTTATAATATAAAAAAAAAAATCTACTACAACTTTCTTTATGAAAGAATTTTAACTGTTTCATGCATTATTAAAATAATCTAATCAATATCACAATAAAAATGAAAAATACTAATCTTAAATATAAAATTATTAAAGTAAACAATAATAAAATATAAAATTAATAATAAATATATATATAATAAAATCTTGATATTTCTTGCACAATACATTCGATAAAGATTAATTATCTCAGTGTTATTATTAAATATTAATTAAGTTCAAGTAGACAAATAACAATATCTAAAACAAAGAAAAAGAATATAATGACAATTTTTAATAATATTGTATATGATATTACTTCATTAATAAATAAAATTAATATACAGTAGTAAGAAAATAACAAATATTAAAACAAAGAAAAAGAATATAATGGAAATTTTTAATATATAATAATATTAAGTAATAATGAATAATAATATATAATAATAATAATAAAATTAATAATAATAAATAATAATAATAATAGTAAAAAATAAGAAGAAAGTAAGGTGATATCACTTACTAATCGTCACCTCAGTCAAATAATAAGCCCACGTGACAACATGAGATCAACAGGTTTCAATATCCTCCTCTTACGGGCGTCTATTCTAGTGCCATCATTGTCGGGTATGAGCTCCTCACGTCCATGTGATTTTTTGCAATTGATCGTAATACCGGCACCGCTATATCTATGGGCAAAGCGAGCGAAAGAATTAAGAACATGACAGTGCAGGAGAAAAACGTCGAATTGCTCAAGGGTACTCGTCTGAATGCAGTCGACCTAATGGAGGTAAGCCTGATGACTTCATTAATAAGTATCAGAAAATTTTAAAAAAAAAAAAAGTGTGGACCAGATAAGTATATATCAAGAGTTTTAGACACCGCGCCTTTGATTTTCTGTAATTTAAAAAAAAAAACAATAAAACAAAATACGTATTAATTTCTGGTTAAAATATCTCAACTTGTATTCATGATATTTATATATATCTATGTTTATATTACTATACACTATGTAATATCAGGTTTACTCAATATATGTCACTATAATATTATATACTGTATAAGCCGATTAATATATAATATAATATATAGTATAAGAATTATAATAGTGATTATATATAATTATATTAATAGGAATAATAATAATAAATATTGTATATTATAACATTTAATATATATAGTCTTACTCCCAGGTGATTAAATTGTTTATAAATTAATAAATAACTATAATGTATATAAAACAAAGTTGAAAAAAATTGATGAGCGAGCTTTGAAAAGGATCAAACCGCTTTTCCTATTTCAGTTAGTCTTCAACGCATTTGAGCCTGAATGATGCAAAGGGTTGTGTATCACTCTACGGAACCCTCTCTCGCAACATTTTTTTATAACTTTAAGTCTTATTTATTCGTTACCTGTGGCAGCTACTCTTGTTCTGAAATAATGATATATAATTTTATTTTTATACATAATACTATTATATATTATAATATAAGATACGTAAATATATATATAGATATTGTAATTAAGATATATATACATATTTATTATTGATTGTTCACGACATGATACACACTACATATTGTAAATATATATATAGATTACATGATGTTTCTTATATATATATATTTTATAATATATATATATTATAAATTAGTTATCATATATATATATAGTGATAAACTTTGCAATACACGCAGCCTATACTCTCACTCATCTATATATACTTACTCTCTGATGAGCTATATATTATTTAATATATAATAAAGTTTTATAATATATTTAAAAATTATTTATTAATATATTTAGAAATAAATATAAATAAAATATAACATAATAATATAATAATAATATATATATATTAAGAAGTATTAATTATATACTATATATTTTTAATAATATATATATCATATATTATGTGTAATTGTATTATATGAATAATATGGTAACTCGGTTAAAAAACTTGGAAATTAAGTTTCAAACTCTGCAAGAAAGTGACGAGAACCTTAGAAACCTGTTAGCTTCAAGGTTTGTTCTTTATTTGCTAAAATTTTCATTTTGTTTCATTCAAAATATATTCAAAATAGAGGCGTTTTTTAAACCATGTAAAACAATTATCTGTTTTCCAGATCAATTCAAAAATAATGTTTGAATATTCCAAAAATTCTTTTTGTGATGTCTTTGCTTAACACATATATACATTAAAAGGATAAGGCCGATTTAGAAATTTGTTTAGTATTGTTATATGCACACGAATTAAATGGATGTCAGCAAGCCCATCTCAGAGAATATCACACAAATCTTTGAATTCATTTGAAATGATAAAAAAAAAATTATTATCTTGCTAATTACTAATTCAGAATTGGTTAACGTGGTTAATTGGCAAATTGGTTAACTCTCGAAAAACCGTCGAATAAGTAGAATTTACACATGTTAATTAAATATATACAATCGAACCATGTGATAAAAGAAATGGTAAATATCTTGAATAAAACAACATTTTCCAAGTTTTGTTTAGACAAGGTCTGACACATTTCTTGATTTAGTTAGAAGTTAGATCGCATCACCTAAAGTTTTAGTTATAAAGCAAACAACAAAACTAATAAATTAGTCAATAAGAAGAGAAAAGGTAAACTAATGGATAATAAATATATTTCGATTATTACGTATTAGATTTCTCTAAGTCAGATTGTAAATTACTACTATTAAATTGAAATAATTGTGTTGGTTATCACCAGATCATAGAAATAATTTAGAACTAATGGCGCATGTATGGTCAATATATCTAGAGAATTGATTCTTTAATTAACATCTAACTCCAAAAGTACAGTTCCATCTTTCTATGAAGAATGTTTTGCTGGAAGCTGTTAATAACCAAGTTACTGTATTGAGTAAAAATTAAAGATTATAAATGGATTATTCTGCATGAAATTAAATATTCAAATTAAGAATTTCTGTGCTTTTTCTTCTATTAGTAATGTTCCAAACATTTTTTTTAATTTAATATAAGTTAATTACTATTATTTGTCACAAATTGAAGATCGCTTAAAGAGTCGTTTCCTTTACAATTAAAAAATAAGCCTTGGCTCAGCAGCAGCAGATGAAATTAAAGATTCATAAATTTAACAAAAAAAAAAAAATCAGTTCAAAAAGGACCATTAATACCTGAAGTTTGAAGTAATTTACCTGATGAATTGAAAATTCTGATAATGCGGCTAACTATTGAAGGATGGCTTTTATCGTTGATAATAAAAATTTGAAAATACTGAGCCAAAGATCGTTTAAATTATCACAAAGTCTCACTCTAAAAATGCTTATAAGATTAATTAAATAATATATACTCTCTCTAGTAGAAATATAGTATTTGTAGGAACATTACATATTATGTCGAAAGTATATCTTCGAATTTCAGCCAGTTTAAATTACCACAATCCTCGATCCGCAGTCGCATTAAATCAAATTGAGCATCTCTGCCTTCGCTAACGTTAGGCCAGCTTCTTGAATACATTGTTTACCTGATGAGGGAATTCTATGTGGTACAATAAGGTGTGTACGATCTGAATATCACCCCTCACCCCCCCCCCTACCGCCAACCCCACCCGGATCCATATACTACGAGTAAATTTAAATTTTTCAGCACTCATAGATGTATAAATATACATGTTCAAGTAGTTTTGTGCGAGTGAATATCGCGTGATCAACTGTCCAATATGAGAAAGTTCTAAGAACAATATAGACATAATCTAATCATCGTGATGTGGTTGGCCTATGAACTCATTCAGTTACTCTCATCGTATACTGCAGATTGGTGATAATAATTACGTTGCTTTGCTATGGGTTCTACGACACGCTAATCATCTTTCAGTCTACCGCCCTTCTTTTATAAGCAGCGCGTATATCCATACTCGTAATCGGGTTTCGCATAATAATTTCACCTATACACCTTTCACCTTTGTATCAAGATTGAAGTTTTCTTGCAAGTTTTTTAATTGTAATAATTGATACACAAAATCTTAATGTTGGCTCTTGCGCTGCTTCAATATGTGGGTCACTCTTTACCTCATAAAAGCTCTTTGCCCGACAAGCACTAACGACGATAACAATTAATAACTTCAAAAGTCAACACCAAAGCGTGAAATAATGTCAGTAACACGTGACAGTTCTCAATACATAATACTACCGTCATTGATCACATTCCTTACATGTCTCGTACCACATTTTTCGCTCAATACTTGGTCTTATTACATTGTGAAGACACGTTTTCGTTTTTTTGAACTTATAGTGCTAAAAACCAAATGTGCTTAAAGTTTCTGTTTTCGTATTTTTGCTATAGAACTTAGCGGCAAAAAAATCGTAAAAAAATGTCTCACCAAATCTGGTTTGAGTCACCTCCATTTCGTTCTGAAGGTTGTCCTATTATTAATACATAATTTAGGAATATATGCATGAAACCGATTATCAACCTTATTTTACGTTATTACTGATTTGATTGCGGATCTAAGATCTTCAAAATGATCAAAAACGTTAGTCTCCGCAAAATCTTAAGCATTTTTTTTTAGAACACAAATGCAACAAACGAAAACGGCTCCTTAAGATGATTTAGATGATCTAAATCTAGAAGAATATAGTCACGATTATATCTCTCTCTCTCTTCTCTCTTCTCTCTCTCTCTCATTCTTCAGATACTTCAACGGGCCGCCTCTTCTCCTTTCTCTCTGATCTCTTGCAGAACTTAATTGGCATCTCTCCCATTTTCTATCATTCTACTCTCTCTCTCTCTTTTCTTATATATCTTCTATCTTCTCTCTTTCTCTCTATTTTCTCTTCTTTCTCCCTATCTTGCCTAATTTTCTTTACTCAAAATTAATATCAAATAATCATTTATACGAGTATATACAAATTTGTACTCATAATATATATAGATATATATATATATAATATATATATATATATAATATATATAATATATATACAACGCTTTACATCTATTATCTATTATATATTATAAATGTAGTTAAAGAATATCTTTTTAAGAATAAAAAATTGGGACCATAACGGTTAATATAATTGCGCGAAGTAATGTTAATAGCTTTCACTATTAATGCATTGTTATTACTTGTCTCGCAACAGTATCATCGTTAACTGAGATTGGGGAATTAAAAAATTTCCCATAGGTGACGGTATTATTATAGAGGACTACGAACAAAAATAACTGATTCATTCGATAGACCATAATTTTTTATCTCACTCTAATTTTATTCAAATTTAGGTACTTTACTGTCTACGCTATCCGTAAAGTACAGTGTTAAAAGTTTATACTTTCTGACTAAGGTTCTTTTTTTCTTTATTTCTTATTAATTTATTTGGCTGAATAATAACAAATATAAACATGTAGTTCTCTGAACTAAAATAATAAAAAAAAAAAAAAAAAAAAAAAAAAAAAAAAAAAAAAAAAAAAAATTAAAGTGACATATAAGTTTATCGTTCACCTGAGAAGTATCTATGTCACTAAATGTAAGGGGAGTTACGAGGTTGCTAATTAGGTTGGCGATAAATAGAATTACGACTTTACGAGTATCTTTCATCACTGTAGCATAATGAGAACGACTTCGTTCCCCACAAGTCACACTAAACATTGTTACTGCTCTTTGTGTATGCGGGTGTGCGTGTATGCTCTCTTGCACAAAATACGGACAAATAGACAATTGTGTGTGTGTGTGTGTTTTATTTTTTTTTTATTTTTTTTTTTATTTTTTTTAAATGTCAAACTGGCGGCTGAAAAAAAGACTGATTATTTAATTTTTTTTTTTTCAGTATGATGAGGTCTCCAGGTGTAGTGTTAGTCACTTTAAGCACGTAGATAGAATCGTTAGTTGGTGACTCTGTTTCAACTGTTGGACACATCACCTAACTTTTTTTTTTTGTTATGCCCCCCTATGGGATTAGAAAGGGGGGATTTTTAGTTAACTTAGGTGTAGGCTTGTATTGGCCTTGGGGTCCAGCCAGAGAACTATATTACAAAAGATTTATCTTATATGCACTAGATTATTTGGCCGCTTATTTAAGAGCTCAGGCTCTTGATATTTAGAGGCAATAAATAAATAGTTTTGGAATTAACGAGTTCTAAGATTTTTAAAGGTTCTATTATTAATTTCTATATTTCCAAGATTTTTTTGGCTAATTTAAAATTATGTAGTATCTTTATTGCAAAAAAAAATATTTACGGTTAAAATACTTTAAATCTGACTCTAATTACAGTAAATCAATATTGGAAACGAGAGAGATTATCAAAGTGTTGGCTTCCTCAGCGACGCTTCGTCTTTTCCTAACTGACTTCTCTGAGCACCAGGTGGCCTAGTGGAGGTGGTTGCCGTTGGTGTGAACAGAATCACTCGGTAGACGCTTGACTTATATAAAAGGCAAGGAATGAAAATCAGTTATGAATTTCGCAATAAGGACTGTAATCTTTGTACAGGACGATTTATGCTAATATGATGCGCATCAGAGCTCCGAGCCTAAGCTACGGTACTGGTTGCAATTAAGGTATAAAACCTTTTTAATTTTGCATTCATAATAAATTATGGGATGAGACTGGAGCGGTATACTAATTTATATAAGTATATATATATATATATTAGATGTTATAATATATATATATAGTATATAAGTGATGTTAAGGATTATATATTATATAATATTGTATTCACGATAGAAAAAAATATTTACGTTAAATATTTTTCCTATACAACCGTTTAAATATATGCCCATTATATTTATAGTATATATATATATAATATATTATATACTACTATATATATATATATATATATATATATAGTATATATACGTATATATATAATATATATATATATATACTATAGTATATATATATAACACGTTATTATTAAAATACATATATATAATATTATACTATATATATATTATATATATATATATATGAATATATAATATAATTATATATAGTAGTAATATAATAGAGTATATATATTATTATAAGCTATATTATATAATATATATATTATATAATATATATAATATATATGATAGGTATATAGATCAGAGAGGCGACCTTCTGCACTCATAGATTGACTTTGTTTTATTTTAAAGAGATTATAATTATAACTGAACTCCTTTTTGAAATTTATACATATTACGGTTCAAGATTAAACTAATATATAGTTATAAATAACTAAATCAGACATGTTTCAGAAAAATTCAATTGTTTTTAATTTCATAGCAATTTCTAAAATATTGTCTTCTTCGATGTCAATAATTTGAGTACACACAAATCTTCGCCTTTGGTGAGTCGGTTTGATAGGCCTATCTACAGTGAGTTAGGTAATTGGTTTTAAGAATACTGTGTTTATAATTGAATTTATGTTTAAGATAGGCGAATACATCTTAGACATAATTTTTATAGCAATATAATTCTTTTAATATAAAACATATAAAAAATAATAAAAATAGTGTGACATAAAAATACCTATGTAGATGGAAACAATATCTCGCTAGAAGTATTTGGAAAAAGATATAGAGCAGTTCTGAGGAGAGTACGATAAGTGACTCAAAGGTCTCTTTATGGAAACAGAGGTTAGGTTTGCGGGATTCGTTTAGAGATACTTAACAATTGAAATTCATTACTGTTGTTAAAATTTGTTAATATTGAAGTATATTTATATGTGAGCATGCGTGATAGTGGAGAGTTGAGATTCTTGATCTACACGGAGATCTATTCGAGGTACTAGTCGGCTATCGCGCTATAATACGCGTCAGTATGATAATAGATTTGGACTGACTAGAGCTCTAGTTGGATGAGATTGTAAGGATGAATAGGATGAAGGTGAATGTAAGTATTGATGAATGAGCTGGGGTGCATAAAGGCCTGGTGTAATATAATATAGGTGTCACCTAGCGACTTGTAGGGCGTATATAGGTGTTATAAGGGCTTACTGGTCGCGTACATGGAGTTATATAACTGTACTAGTGGGGTAACTAATTGAAGGCCCATATGGGAATTATAAGACGCTGTATACTATGGTGTTGACTAAAATGAGTGAAAGGTATAACTAGTGATGGAGCGCTATATAAATGCAAGGTGAGGATCTCGGGTGAGAGTGTTAAGTCTATTACACAAACTCTAAGTAAGTATAGTGATATAGTGATATCTGTATGATAAGCGATTAGAGATGAGGTGATACTCAGGTGTATTAATGATGAGTAGGCTAGGTTGTGTGATAGTAGTATTAGTATAGATAGCTCGTGGTTTAGTGTTACTCTCAGATGATGTAGTGTAAGATTGATAGCTCCTAGAGCTTAGATCCGATTGTAAAGATATTGTGTAGGATTAAATAGACCTAATAACACAATCAATTAAAGTAGGGTGACTATACATCACCAGCCCAACAGAGAGATAAACTATAGAAATATTGGTCGTATGAAAATTCAAGAGCCTATAAGAGAACCTACATGGTTAGCCTAGATTAGATATATTAGAGTGGGCAATTTGAGACTACCCAATGGATGACCAAAGGTTTGGTCGAAAAAAATTAGGGTGGGAATGTACAACGTGGATTAGCTGACGTCATACCACCAGTTTTCTTTTTTTGTGACGTGTACTCGCACACTGGTAACTTTACCGAACGCGCGTTGACACACAGAAATTATAAGAGGATACCAGAGAGTAATAAAAATAATAATATGAGAAGAGGCCTCAAATTAATAAATATTAGTAGATAATACTAATATACTAAATATCTAAGTAAAAGAGATGATTTCCATCACAATAATTACATTTTCTTCTATAATATATAAAAATAAGATATCAAGTTTTGTAATATTATATATTATATTATTTACAAATTACATATTATTAGATGATTCACTAATAAAAAAATATGATTTTCGAGGAGATATTATTTTTATAAGAAATATTCTCTATAATAAATTCTCGGGTTATAACAAGATATCTTCGGTGATATCCTCATATCTTCTAAATTCTCTATTTAACACAATAATACCGAAGAGTTTCTAATATAAATTAAATAAATATATAAAAACATTTAATTGTATAATTAATTATTTGTTGAGGCGTATGTTTAAATATTTGGAATAAGTTTTGCTTACAAACTGACAAAACAAAAATTTTCGTATGTGTAATTAATTTAATATATCAATGAAGTGTAATTAACACTCACCAACAAGCTCAAACTCGGTAGACAGCCATACTGGAGCCTTCCTTGAGGCGCGTTCAGCCACAAAAGGTTGTCACTCACACAATTAGCCCTGCAGAGTGACCTCATTCTTCCCAAATTCAACAGTCTACATTTACTCTCATAAATGCTTCATAGCCCCATCTTAAATCGTATATGCTAATGAGATGATGAACTATATATATATCAATATCACCTTTACCCATAAATATATAGCTATACGAAGCTCATCCTTAATAGCCAATCGCGATTGTCGACGTACGCACTATATATTGTTCTATGGTTCATACACTAGTTAGAAAATATATCATCTTCTCGCAACATTCTGCACAAAATCACTATGGTATATAACATTATTCCACCAAAACTCACATAAACAACCATGCCTTTAATTATATTATGAGCACAAGCTCTAGTTAACAATGCTTTGTAATGTTTGTCACCATATAATATTTTATAACGCTTTTTACATATTTATATAATTAATATGAACAATAATATCATTTCTTGACTAATAAAACGTTATTGTGGAGAATTTATTATATGAACAATACATTGAATTTTTTCATATGAAAAAACCTGTAAAAAATGCAGAGTCCAAATGCTAAAAAATAAAACACACCAAACACACTTTAGAGGGAACTTGGCAGGCTCTATTAATACCTCAATAGTTACATTCATATACACGTATGGAATACCCACTCATACACGCAAATAATAAAATAAGTAACTTTATTAACGTCTGTGTTTATACTTTATATCTGACTTAAATGTTCAAATTTAGGCTATCTTTTAGAGAGTGCTATTGTCTAACACCATATGTTAATAATTATTATATACCAAAATTTTGTATTCTACATTAGAATCCTTAATAATAGTTTCCTAACATATATCATCACCTCTTGAGAGTGTTGAATCGATAAACCAATAGTAATAAATCAAGTGTCCTGAAAAGAACATTATATACTAAATACAGACTTCTGCAGTCCAATGGTATGTGCGACATGATATATGGTTATTTAGATAATATAACAGGTATAGGACAAACAAGTTTCTCTCACTATATACATTGTATATATAAAAATTATTATCCAAGATATTTACATAACTATTCGAGTGCATGCCTTTCGAGAACCTTATAACACTTCAAAGAGCATATGTTATTTGTCTATAATACTATGTATAGTATCCCGTCTAATGATTCTAATTTTATAATACATTATAAACATTATTAACTTATAATGTAAAGAATTTACGATAAAAAGTATATATTTATCTATAACCCTGTCTTATAAGATTAAATAATTCAATAAATAATTTCTATATATTGATCTAATATATATGTATCTAATAAATTATTCTAGTCACTCCACTTTATGAAACGGTCGTAACCTATTTTATGAAATTGTTTATTTTAGCGTAAAAGCCGCAATTATTATCTTTATCTAAATACATAGTAAGCATATCATCTGCAATTCCTACGTAAATATATATATAGTAGAGAAGAGAGTGAGTGATAAATTAATTTTTCGTTGAAGACGAAAAACTCAATTATGAAAATTAAACACATGCTACTCATAAAAATCGATGAATGTAGAATAAAATCTCATAAGTCTAAGACATATTTATAATATATAAACTAAATTTACCTATAAAACATCCTATTAAATTAATTAAAAAAAGTATATTAAATATACTCTATAATGATAATAGAGAGTCAGCTCAGCACCGGACCTTATCATTTTTACAATCACAATTAATTAATCTTGAGACACCCACTATTTTTCACGTAACCATTTATCACTATGGGTGTTATACCCTTGTAAAGAGAATAATGATAAAATAAATTATATTCAATTTGACCATCGTATTAATTATATACCTCAATCTATATTGAATACATCCTTTTACACATAGAGATATTGAATAAGTTACACTAAATAAATAATCAGCAACTGTCATTTTATAAAGTAATGATTGGTATTAATAGGTAACATTACATACTTTATATTGAATATTATCTCAATATATATAATATATATATATATATATAATGAATATATATAATAGACTAAACATAAAATACGAATGGTTAACATAAAAGTCTTTTTCTCACCAGATAAACACAGTGCTATATATAATATAAGCAAAATCAAATAAAAACTAGCAATATACTAATATTACTATGAATATTAACGAGAGTAGATGAAAAATCGTTGTTTATAGTAATATTATGAGCCCACACTACAATCACCTTATATATAAGAGAATCCTTTAATAATGAGATATTTTTATCACTACCATCTTATAACTCAATATTCATATAATTAACGGAATAGTATAAAGATCATGTTACTAATATTTTATGCCTTATTCAAATTTAATCTATTATTTCACATGATAATAATAACATTAATATATTTATATTACTTGAACTAAAATATATTAATATAATCTAAGATATAATCCAAGTATATTAAAAGAATAAAAAAAAATGAGTTGAGAATATTAGATGTATGTACAGAAAAATGAGTAGAGGGAAAAAATCCATGAATATTGAAGAGAGAAGAAAGTGTGAGAAATTTGGGGTTGAAGAACATGTTTATTGATGATTGGAAATGTGCTTCGAGAAAGATGAAAAATCTAGTAATCTAAGGTTACTTGAGACGCCACTGATAATTATTATTGAAACAAGTTTCAAAACAGTTATATTTATTTTGATAGAATAATTAATTTTTTATACAATTTTATAGTATAATATAAATAAAAAATATTATGTTTAAAAATTGCAAATTTAAAACTATTATAAATCTTAATTTGTCATTATTAATGTAAAATTACGATATAAGTAATTTTAAAATATAAACTTAGATTATAATTATTATATTAAAATATTTTCATAAAGATACTAATTCATATACCACTTCAAATTATTATATTATAATATATATTATATAGTAAGTATTGCTCATTAATTTACAATACCACCCTGCTCTTTTTTAGTCATATTTTTAAGAGTGACTCACAATTCGAGTTTGTTCTTCGTTTTGTTGTCGAGTCAATTGTACCACTGTTCTTTTCCGACAATATTTAAAAACATTAAGAGGAAATATCAGAGTCAAGATGTGTTTTTGTCGATGTTTCCAAAGCTTCACCATATAATAATATATATATATATATACATTAATATATATATAAATATATTATATATATATATATACTATATATATATATAGTATATAATACTTATTAAATTAACTTTAAAAGTATGTTTCTAATTATTTATCTAATCTAATTTATAAAAAGATAACAGAAAACATTTTTCAGCATTCAAATTGTCTGATTCTCAAAGGGGGTGTTGAACGCAAAGCCAACAAACTAACGCAAATTAACGCAGATGAGCACAGAAACGACTGGGCCTTAAAGTGAAGTGAAGATTAAAATTGAGTAGGATAACACATAGATCGAATTGAAGAGAAATTCCACATGAAACAGAGGTGGCAGGAGAGAAGGAAGGGCACCGGCAGCGAACTAAGTCCTGGAGTTTTGCTAATATAACACAAAAACTCAATGTGCTGACACAAACGAGGCACCATGACCTGTGTCTATTACGAAGGGCGTCTGTTAAGGAAGGTGGGTCACGGCGACGTGGATAGTTCCCAGTATGAGGCACTTGCCGCACGTTGTAACTCACTAATAAGAAAAGCAGATAAAGCACCTAACATAACGCGCCGCAAAGATAGCGGGTCAAGTGAACTCGAAAGAAACGTCCCAGTTATTATATATATGAATTGCCTTCTTTTTAACTGCCTTTTGACTCGACCCCTATTAACCAAAAGGCCGGGTGAAACCTGAGCCCCCCCTCAGATATGAGGGCAGTACTCCCATACAAGGGCGGATGTAAGGCCCTTGTATACTGGAGTAACTTGTGAAGAGGGAAAAAAAGTCTACAGCAGTACCCTAAAAACACAAGAGACTTCTTTCTCAGTGTCTCTTCTTTATGAGGCACCCAAAGGCCTAAGGCAACACCGTTTGTGAAATGATGAGAGGTTTCAAGACATTTTTTTGTTTATGTTGAATGGCATTAAGTGATGTTTATAATTTAGTTCAACAGGAGAGAACGAAGAAACCGTCGAAAGGTACGATAGGAAAGTTAGAAAGGTAGTTATAGAGAGAGGAGAGTTTGAAAAAGAAGTTGAGTTTTTAAAGAATCTGAATTTACACAAGGGTTCAGACGAACCCCACCCGGAAATTCGTTATATCCAGAATCGAGCGAGAAATAGAATCGGAAGATTAATAGCGAGAGGAAAAGATTCCATAGAAGAAGAAGAGAAGGAGTAGCAAGAATTGAAATGGAGTATGAAGATGAGGAGTCGGAATCATCGTGAGCATATTGAAGTGAATAAGAGAAGATGGAGGAAGGACAGGTGAGAAAATCATTATGAAAAGTAGGAATAAAGTAGGAGATAAGAATCATGAGCTAGTCATGAGGAACACCACTATGTGACAGAAAGGAAGAAGAAGTCGCCCTCATCAACAATCAATAGCCGTATTTGGAGCGATTTGAAAGGAACATAAGTAAGCAAAGAAGAAGGAGGAAACCCAAAGGGAGGGGAGCTTGGAGATGAGTGACGCGTGCCATATACTAGATCAAATGCTTTTGGATATGTCAAGCGCTAACCATAACGCAAGTCCTCCCCGTAATGGTATTTTTAAAGTGAGGCGGAAACCATAAATATCGGTTAATAGAGAAAGTATATCACCAGTAGACTCTCGAACGCCGAAAGCCGTACTGGCGTCGGAAAGAAGAGAATGAGTTCCAGATTAGGTACTAAGAAGTGAGCACGTTAAGAACGAGGCCTATAGCTCTCAGCTATCGCCCTATAGCCTATAGGGCGATAGTTAGAAGGATCAAGAGCGCTTCACTCTTGTTCGGACTACCTTTTTTTCAGAATCGGTGCTTCCAACACTGAGGGATAGAGTTAGTATTGTATTGAAACATAGAGAATATAGTTTAACGAGGGGAGGGGCCAGCTCGGAAAGCACACTCCTCAAAACTCGGTGGAGAAATGCCATCCGGGCCAAACCCCTTCCTAACAATAAACGTTCATAGATCTCAGAGCCAAAGACCCATGCACCCGATCAATGTAATCACAGGCAAAAGACATAGGACACCACACCTGAGAGGGGAAGGTGGAGGAGGAGGAATGCCAGAATCGTCCAGGGTTGAGTTTAGAAGGAAAATAGGAGGTCCGAAGAGATTTGCCCTTTTATCCAGTTGGAGAGTATTTAGCCAACAATGAAGCCATCAGATCGAATAAGTAATGGAAGGAAAGGCAGATTTACAGAAAGTTGTTATAGATGTTTTTGGCAAAGGCCAGAAAGATTTATCAGTAAGGGAACCAAAGAACAAGGGAGGTTAGCGCACCTTCGTGAATTGATGAATAAAAAGCACACGCTCTTTGCACCTCCCGTCGAAAAGAAGTATACCTGCAACGATTTCCATAGTTGAGAGTGAAAACATAATTAGACGAGAGTGATAGTGAGAACGAGAATTTTTTCCATCCCCGATAAGCGGCTGTCTTCCTAGCTGTAATGGCCGAGAACAGAGCACGCCTCAAAAACCAACTTATAAGGATTTCATAGTGAGAGGAAATGAAAAAGGCTTTAAGTACGACAGAAAAGGAGATGAACCGTTCATCCCGTCAACGATTACACGCTCCCATCACTTTAGTAGGCAGAAGCACCGAAAGACGTCATCTAGAGTACAGACACGCAGTAACATATGTCCAATTCTCATAGTTAGACTATAGTAGAAGCGACGCCAAGGCCCCCATATCACCTACTTCCGATTCAAAGTGGCCTAGAACAAATAACGCATTAGGAGACAGGCATGGAGCTGCACAATGAAGACGAAGTACTCACAAGTAAAGGAGATTATGAAAAAGGTGTGGTCAGACTTACCAATAAGTAAGCGAAAAGTAAGGTATAGTAACTTTATAGGAGAAGGAACTAGTGGTTTGAAAACATAGAGGTCCAAGTTGTTCAAGAATTGGTTAGGACGATCCAGGAAAATGTGTGTAGGTCTATCTTTAGATTAAGTTTGCTCCAAGATAGTTTATCGAAGAATGCTGAATGATTCGGCCTCCTTCCCCACCTAAATCAAGTATGAGAGGACCCCAACCATTCAGTGTTGTGTAACTTGAAATCCCCCTAAATAGAGGACCTCATAGTATTTGGATGAGAAGGATATATAACAGTCTCGTTGAGAGGGTAGTAAGATCACTTCAAAGAAAGAGTGAAAATCTGTTTCTCTCACTAAACCAATTATTATTTCTTTTATTGTAGTTATAAGGAAGATAGAATTTTTGAGCCACAGAGCATACTGAAGTTTCAAGAGAGATTCAGATACAGAGACGTGGATGTTAAACACGGAGTATTATAATGTTTTACATATGGCACACACTCCACCTCTTCAGACGGAATTATGATAAATAAGTTAATAGTTGGAAACATTAAACGATTTTTTGAGGAATGAATTCTTAGCCATTTGAGTCTCAGACAAAGAGCAAAAGGTTTTTGGGATAGAGTTAGTGAGGTGATATTCCACAGAAGGCAAATTTTAGATTTTAAGCCGCGGATGTTGGTAAAGTTAATGTAAAAGCCCGTTCCCGTCGCAAATCCTGCCATCTTTTCAACATCTATATTTCACATTTGATTCTCATACCTCATTTTTTTTTCTATTAATTAATTATACAGATAAGAGATGGACATAAAGATTATCGAAATAAGATTATTAAATTAGGAAGAAAACGTTGAGAAATAAAAAAAATATTATAACAACACAAAAAATATCTAAAATAAAAAATTATAAGTACAAAACACTTTAATAAGAATCAGTAACAATGAAAATTAATTATAACTACTTAAACCTATATAACGTTACTACACTCACTACGGTATAAATATAATATTACAAATTTGTTAAAATTTAGAATATACCTAATAATAATATAGCGCCATATTTATTATTATTATTTTTATTAGAAATAGATAAACTTTGTACTAATACTAGGTTGATTAATCTTAGAGGATATATTTTTTATTTATTTCATTAATATATACTATATTTAATATATAATATATATATATAATATATATATATAATATATAATATCATATATAAATCTATATATATAGTAGTATGGTACCCACCTGGGGCAACCACCACCACCTTTTTGTTGTTGCATTCATAAAAACTTTCTACCTGAAAATAGGTACTTAACAATATAAAACTAATGATATAAAGAATGTTTAAATCTTCAGTCTTGGGAAATGAAATTTTATGTGGATCTTGCCGATGTCTTCAATTTGAATATTTGTGAAGAGATATATTCGATTTTAATTTTAGTCTACGAATGGGTCGCTCTCCCCGAAAAAAATATGAGAATCTCTTATCATCTGAATACTCAACCTTCCTTTCAAGAGAACACTCTGAATCGTAGACTCAGAGTTTTCTCGTGTGGGTATTTTTAGATATTATTTATATATGAAGACACTATATTTTTGCTGAATATTTATATTTTATTTTACAATATAAATGAGTTTTTTAATTTTTATATTATAACTTTTTATAATATCACTCTCTTATAGTGGTGTTTTACGTTATCGACACTTAATATGAAGTTACTTCTATTAGATTATTGTTATTTTGTCCTACTATATTGTTTATGCAAATTAATTTATATACTAGATGAGAGAAAAAGATTGTTGTTTTATTGTTGAAGTCATACAAAGGATCTTTATTTATAAGACTCTCTGGATAAAATCGGACAATCGCTGAAATCAGGACACGTGTGATATATTGAAACTTTCTCATGATAGAACAATACAGTTTGAAAAGATTTTCAATAGACGCACTCACTACCTATAATACAATATCCGAGCTAGTAGATACGATAGGAATATCTCGAGGAGCGTGCAATGAAACCACATGTGCGTGGACTCTGCGGAAGCATTTGTGACGATTATCTTGTGCCGGATGACTGTGCTACCTAAATACACTTAAAATATTTTAATGTAAATTAAGTGGCTACTTGTTAGTAACCAAATTAAACACACATGTACACACATAATATTCTGAGAATGTATTCTATTGTATATATATGGACATGTATAGAGCTTATTTCCATAAGTATATTTGGGTCTATACATTAGTAAAATGTGACCTATCTAAGATTCTTTATATGCCTCTGATGGTGGATTGAATGAGTTCGTAAACTTAAATGATAGACTACATAGAGAATTATTTCACTAGTGAGATTTCATATTCGCTCTTTGAGAGAGATTATGATGATGAGAAGATTTATACTCATTAAGTAAATATTGATCTATAATGTACAGAGTTCAAATTTAAATGATCTTAAACTTATAAACAATCAAGTCACTCTGCATGTAAGTGAAAGATGCGTGAAAAAAGCATAAGATAATGAGACTATATGTATTCTCAGCTATCTTAGCTTAAAATATAACGCTATAGCATAATACCTATATATTAAATCACATACATAAGAACATTATCATATGATCTTAATACAAATTTAATCAAAAATATTTGGGCAAATTAACTTTCAACCCAAATTTCTCTCCACAAATAGATACACTAATAAAACAAACAAACTCCATCAGACAAAATAGACGGACTATGGAGTATACATAGTTAAAAATTAGGATAATAATTAAGCATAAAATAGTAAATAACGGAAAAGTGGTTAGAGTAGGATATGTACACGTTATTATAATACACCTCAAAACTATAGAAAACTACCTAAGATTCATATAATACTTTATTTAATTTTAATAATAAAATCACACTAATTAATTCATCTAAGTTAATTTGGCTTGTTTAAAAAATATAGATTAATTTAATTATAGTAAGAATAAAATAATGTAATAATTACTATAGATGTATAGCTGTATAAATTTGAGGTGTGAAGATGTATTATCATATATATAATCATGAATATAGAATATGGTTTTGGTTGTTATATATAAAAAAAATAATCTATATCATCCCAACGTTTGAATATTAATATTTATAGTTAAATAATAAATAGTTATTAATATTCAAAATATTTTTATGATATATTATATTACTATATGATTGATGGATGAAGTATGTTATTATGTTAGTTAATGTAGAAAATGAAAGTTATATACATATATGTAAGGTATAGCTGTAATTGTATTAGTTGTATAGAATATATAAAAATATTATTCAAATTTATTACATAACTAACATAAAACAAGCTAATTGTAACCTAATATATCACGCTGTAATTTGGGCTAGCTGTGTATATAATATAGAATAATATTTTTTTGAGTAATGTTTTAGAGAAAATTACTCAAAAGTAGATACAATATACATATAAAGATAATAAGGCTCTAGCTCTCTATATATTGTGATTTTGGAAAAATGATATTGTGATAGTAATTAGTGAATAGTTGATTGTAAGAAGGCTAATTATTATTGTCGAGTTATCGATTTAGGTGTGTGGTGACTTTCAGTGTATAATTTGCTAATATTTAATGTGTTAAGGGAGTGGATGCATTTTATTAAGAAAATAAAAAGTTGCTTAAAATAAGTAATAAAAAATAACCAATTAATATAAAAAGACAATGAGAATAAACATTTTAAATTATATATAAACGCGAAAGCAACTAAATTTTGAAGAAACCTTCCGTAAGAGTTTTTAGCACAAGATATTAGAATTAACTAATAATTGGGATACTTTTTCCTATGCGTAATAATTAATAAAATAAGAGGGTTTCGAGTCGGGAACAAGATCCACACATGATAAATTTGAATTAAACTCAAAAAGATATTATACTTTTAATGAGATGAATAAAATATGATAGAGACAATTTCGGAAGTAGAGTCATCGAATCACGGCTAAAAATAAATTATATAGCACTAACAAACAAATAGAGAACAGGTGTTATCACCAGAACGTTTAGAAAATAAACAATGTTGAGATAGAATAATTAGTCACCTATTTTGACAAAATCACAGAACTTAAGAAATAGAAATGTAAATGGATAATGAGAACTATCGAAAATCAAAATTGACTTTTAATGAAAAACAAATCTATACAATAATTATATTCCGAAAAAAATTTTCCCATCAGTTTTTTTTTAACACTAATGGTAAGCTCTGGGATAAGAGAAAAACCAAAATTGAGCAAACTTATATTAAATACAAAACATGCTATTATAAAATGCAAGATCTGGGAATTGGAGACTAAAAATCCAAAATGGCTTCCAATTCTTAATTAACTCAAAAGGAGGAGGAAGGACGATTGGAATGAGCAAAATCAGAAATTTTGAGACTCTATATGAACATAATAATATAGCTTTATAATAAACAAGTAGCAAGATCTGGGAGAGAGTCACCCAAATCCAAAAATGGGCTTAATAATAATGAAAAAAATCTATAAATATAAATGGCACATCTGTGGTAATCTCGCAACACTCCTACAAAATTGGAACTGAGTAATAAAGAAGATCTATAGCTTTAATGTGATTTCAGAGGCAAAGACATCTGGGAAGTCTCATGTTAAACCAAAATATATTCGCAATCAAAAATTAAGGCTCTCTATAATGTTTAAATTAAAAGTAAATATTAAGTGAGGAGAAATGATAACTGTGTAAGATCTGGTTTATCCTAAATTACAATAATAAAATTTTATTCACAATTCTATCAGGATTGTAAAGTAAATTAACATATGAAAAATTTGCAAGATAAAATCATTGCTTAATATGCAAAAAATTATTTTGATAGATAACACATAGCAAAAATTGATGGCCACAATAGTGTGATAACATTAAAAGCGCCTTCGTAAAGCCCAACCAAAACCCTTTATAAAAATACATACCGAGAAAAGTAATGGGATCCTTAGACCTCAGAAAAGAAATGTGAGAGATGCAACATGGGATTCCATAACAAATATTGATACAAAGAATGGTTAGTATTTTGAACAAATCTCAGTCAATACCAAGAGACCTATTTGTGTGTATACTAATATCATACCTAATATTAAATACAAATTGGAACAAAAAGCAAATATTTCTATCTCGAAAACCTATTGAATGTATAACTAACAATATGAAAATAAAATATCGTGACAAAACCAAAATTTGGAAGAAAATAAATAAAAATTAAATAAATATATACAGTTCTTTCTCCTTCAACGCAGGCGAAGTTCGCATATCAAATTAATTTATCTCATTTTATTTCCTCTTCTGCTTTAATATTCTTATATCTTTGCTCTCTCTTATTTCTAATTTTTATTAAAATATTTGTCTACACTTAAATGAACAGAAAACAGATACAGCACGGAGTTCATAATTGTGTTTTAAATCAGCTAGGTATCCATGCAACAAGTAATATGACTAATACATTAACAAAGTTTTCAGTCCAAACCAATTCTCTCAAGATAAAAGATACTATTCAATGGTTATGACATCTAATTAAATCAAAATTATTTGAAAAATAAAATAAATTATGCAACATGTTTCTTATCAATATAGAAGAGGTCAGTGATGTGCATAATAAATATAAAACTTTTCTTTAAGATTGTGTAATGTATACATGTTAACGTGTTATTAGACAAAACTTATAATACAACCATTAAGAGAGCATTCTTCAATACCATATTCGAAAGTAAATCACAAAATATAGAGAACCATATACAATTTTGGAATTGTATTAATATTCTACACCCACACCTCACCACTCGCCACTCACACCAGAATGTTCTCAAAATGGTGTATTAGCAAGATATGATATTTAGATAAAGGTCATTACACTCAGCATAGATTATCTAACAGAATAAAAGAAAGTTACTAAAAAATTATAATTGGAAAGGAATATGAAATTCCAGTTCAATTAAAACAGATTGATAAATTTGGTTGAGAACCAAAAAGATGTGTCAGTTAACGTATGTTATTTGGACTTAATGAAAAAGAAAATATATATAAATATCATTAATGAAATTACAAAAGTTGAGGAAAACTAAACAGTTGAATTTACTTTTAATATCAAATAATAAAATATACTACATTATACGAAAGCTATCTGTTATGGAAAGCCTATTGATGGTTTCATTCATAGACTCATAAGAAGTCATTAAAGAAAATACGATCTCTATGTCGATTTCTGCATCATGGCCTATGATTTGTTATAAAAAAGTAAGATTATTATTAGATCTAACTCATACTCCAGACATGTAGTATCCATAAATACTAACGCGGTAACGAGAAATGGAAATTAGATCAGAAAAAAAGGGTCAAAGTTTCAATTTAAACTGTATTATAATATCAATTTCAGACCATCCATTTGCTAAATAGATGCAGATTATTTGAAAAGCACCTTCAACAAAAGATACACAAAACGAGGTTCAGCCAAATCCCTAAAGAATTCTTAAATACCATTAATTTGCAGAAGCATCAGCCAAACCGTTGGTGTTTTTATACGAAATTGTGATGTAGATGAATATTCAAAACTTAAATTTATGAAGGAAACGAAGCACCTAAACGTTTGTAGAATATTTAATTTCAAATCAAAAAGAAATTTATAAATACTGAAAATGAAACCAACCTAATGATTTTAAACATTTGGAAGAAGAAATGACCATGAAAAATGCTAATGCGTTTGTTATTTATGTAAAAAGGAATATACACCTTCAGATTTTAAAGTAAGAGACCATAATCATTTAAACAGGAGAATATAGAGGACCTCCTCATAGAAGTTGTAATTTACAAATTTTACTCTAAATTTACTCCAATAATAAATGCATAACTTATCCAAATACAATATTGCTCATTTAATTTGTGTAAAGAATTTGGACGGCACGAGGGTGAATTAAAAGCTAAATTCCTCAAACCTATATAATTTACCTGAAACTTAGAAAGACTTATATGTCCTGGAAAACTTATATAAGTTTCAGTCATTTATAATAATAGTTGAAATGAAAAAAATACATGGAATTTACATTCATCCTTAGTTAAAGATGCTTGTCATTCATTTCTTGCAGGATGGACAATGAGTAATGGCACGAAAATTTTAAGAGAATTACTCCCATATTATCAAGATGAACAGCTTCAGCTACTGAAACGTAAAGGAATTTATCCATACGATTGGATGGATGATATAGCGGGCAAAATATAATCAGAAAAAAATGCCTATAAAGAGAAATTTTTATAATATTTTGGAAATATAATGAAGATATAACAAACGAGGAATACAAACATGCGCAGACTATCTGGACAAATTTAATTGTAAAACATTTGAAGATTACCATATGTTTACTTACAAATCCGGAATACTTATTAAAATTAGCGGGATGTGTTTGAAAAATTTTAGAACAACTTTGTTTAATATAATAAATTATTTTTCAGCACGTTTTTTACATCTCCAGGGTTATTTTGGGATACAAATTATTAAAAAAGACGAAAGTAAAATTAGGTTTTAATTAAAAGATCCGGTATGTTGTTAAATGATCTCAAGAGAAAGGGGATTAGAAGGAGGAAACAGGCTACTATATTCCCACACACATAGATATGCGAAAGCTAATAATCCATATATAAGAAAGTTATAATAAAAATAAACCGCAATAGTTAAATAGTTATTATAGATGCTAATAATTTGTATGGTTGGGCAATGTTTCAAGTATTTTGCCTGAGAAAATTTTAATGGATGAAAAAACAATTAAACGATTTTGATAATGTTTTGTGACATTTGGGATGAATCGAAAAAAGGATATATTTTTTAGAAAGTTGACTGTTAGAGTATTCCAAAGAATACATGGATTTTAAACATATACGATTACGCCCTTTAGCAGTCAGAAAATATAAAGCTAGATAAAGTTTCAATATATAATCTAACTTGAAAATAAAAAAAATATAATCATACACTATAAGAAATTTAAAAACAGTGATTGATTTAGTATTGACACTAACGCGAGCAAAATAAGTGGCTTTGGTGAGCAGCTTGTTTTTTCATTTTTCCTTGTGGCTTTATATATTATATATTATCTACTATACTACTATACCTATATCTACTATCTACTTTTCTTTTTCCGGAGAATAGATATATATACCAGACCATAGTAGTAATATATATATAATATAATAATAGTATTAATATATGTATATACTAAATATATATATTATATAGATCTGATACTATATATAATATTATATATATATATAGAAATAGTTTTTCCCTCCCTCAATTTCGAAGAGAAATTGAAACATTTTTTTGTCAACTTAAGGCTATACCGTTCACTGATCAATCTTGCTTGGAAGAATTTACCTTGTTCGTTCAAAAACTTCAATAAGAAGTTTGAAGATACTATATTCAGCCGACAATTTATAGTATAATTCTGTTCATATGAGTAGATGTGATGAAAAAATATTTTGGTTGAAACCCATGATTTCAAAAAGACGTACATATCCAACATGGATATAATCCTGAGGAGTGGAGACCGTAACTCTGCTTTATACCACCATATGAATGAACATAATCATGAGATCAATATGAATTCCGCTAAAATAATTTTATCTTGCAAAAATGTTGAGAAAAAGAAAATTCATTGAACCATTTATTATAAAAAAGCAAATAACTTTAACAAAAACCCAGGAGAAATAAAAATTGACAACCTGTTAAATAATTTTCTAATGGAGGAAACACATTACAAAGGGCTGCTTATATAAATAAAGTAAGAGTTGGGTCGAACCAACCAAAGCTGTTCAGTGTTTATTTTAGAATTTATTCCCTTTTTATAGTTTACAATTCCTTTAAAAAGACCTCCAGGTGTAGGGTCAAAAGCTTGGTGTCTGTTTATTTTTAATCCCTTGCTTCGTTTTTTCTTTAGTCCTTTGTTCATCTTTTATTTTTTATACCGTTTTTTTATTATTTTAAAAAATTAAATATGTTTGGGCTTTAGATCGTGATTGCATAAGAATAAGGGATAAAATTGCACTCTAACAACATCACCTTTAAGATAGACCAGTATATATTATATATATATATTACTACTATATAGTATAATATATAAATTCATATATAATATATACTATATAATATATATATATTATATTATATATAATATATATATATTATAATATATATAATATATTATATTTATATATTAATATATTATATATTGTACATATCATAATTATATTATATATAACCTATATATATATATATATATATATATATATATACTTTATATATATAATATAAATATATTTGATATATATATATAATATTAATATATATAATATATATATATATATATATATATTATTAAATATATATATATTACTTTACATATATATATATAATATATTATATATATATTAAATATATATATAATATATTATATATTACTTTGAGTTTATATGTAGTTATATTCACTAGTATATTATATTTATATTACTTATATATATATAAATACCAATATTATAATATATTAAGTATCATATATATATATATATATATATATATATATATATTATATACTAATAATAATATAATCTTATATATAATATATATAATATATAATATATAGATATATAGATTATATATATATTATTATATATATATATATATAACATATAATTGTACTGTAATTATAATATATATTATATATATTACTTATATAATATGTATAAAATTAATATATTACTATTATTATTATATATTATATTAATATAAGATATAGTTCTAAAATAATATATAAATATATATATACTATATTATATATATATACTATATATATCTAATAATATACTATATATATCTTATAGATTTATGAATAATATGTTTAAGATAATACTATACTATGCTATAACCTGGGTAGTCACAGTTTAAATACCTTAAGTCCTTCACCTAAGGCTTGGGCATAAAAAGATACTTCAACAAAAATTCATTCATATCAGAGATTTGGTTTTTATTTATAGGTTTTTTGTTGCTATAAAACTTTTATTTTAACTTTAATTTCTAAAAACAAGATTTCTATTCCTTCTCTTGGGAAGAATAATTATATCCAGTGACCTTTACCTTATTATTATATTTATTTTCAATTTTTTTTACAGGGTCAGAATGCAGTGATAAAGTCCTCCAGAAAAAATCTCTCAACAGTTTTAATCTTTTTAATTATTTAACATTTTTTAAATATAATACATAATATAATAATATATATAAAATAAACTATATATATATAATTATATATATATTTCTTATATTATATTATATATAATTAGTTTTTATTTTTTATATTGTACTGTATACCTATTATATATATATTATTATATATATATTATATATATATAGTATATTATAAATATAATAAATTTTTATATGATTAATAATAATATATATTAGTATAAGTTTATTTTTAATATATAATCATATTAATATATATAATTTATTGTTCACATGTGTAAGACATATATATTTATATATATAATATATATATATATATATATATATAATATATATCATATAACTTATGTACCATACCCATCCTATTAGGGTGTGCCTGTCAGGTGCTACTCCTCCATGCAGAATCTTCAGTTCGAGGCTTAGCATTGGTAACTCGAGCGACTTCCTTTTTTATGTTGTCGGCTTCTAGAACAAACTAGAAAATTTTGTTGCTCATCAACTAATTTTGTTAAAATATAATTACTATTATTTATTATTATTGAAAAGAACTGCAATAAAAAGTTTTGTTGCTTCTCCTCATCATGGTTAAAATTTTAATTTCGCAATACCAAATGATTTTTATTTTAATTTAATTTTGGTTAAATTCTCAGATTAATAAAAATATTTTCTTCGCTTTTATAAATTTTTTACAACTGCTTCTATCTATCTGCAAAATCTGGCTATTAAATCTTCTCCTTCTCTGAGACAAAAAGCCTCTAGGGCTTTTGTAGAAGCTCTCCTGTAGTCCTCATTCTTCTTCTCAGTCTCTTCTATTGTTTTTCTCATTTCTCTTCCCAGCTGTTTTTACACGTCCTTTTCAGACGACAGTCAATATATAATATATAGATATATTAATATTTTTAATAATAATATAAATTATATATTATACCAATTATACATTGATATATACAAATATTACTATATATAGTATATATATTATATATATATATATATAATATATTCATATATAATATAATATATACCTATACACTTATATATATATTATATATTATATATGAAATGATATACTATTTATAGTATATATTATATATAATTATATTAACTTTATATATATATTACCTTATATATTTTTATTATATTTTATATATATAATCACTGTTATTTAAATTATTATATTAAATTAATTTATTAATTAATTATTAATAATTATTATTATTATTATTAATTATTATTAATTATTAATAATTATTATAAAATTAATATTTTGATTATTATTATTTATTATTATGTCTATTATGTGATTTTATTATTATTATCATTATTATATTTTTATTATTTATATTATTATTTAATAATCACTTATTATTATTTATATTATTATTTATATTATTATTTATATTATTATTATTATTATTATTATTATTATTATTATTATTATTATTATTATTATTATTATTATTATTATTATTATTATTATTATTATTATTATTATTATTATTTATAATTATTATTTATATTATTAATTTTATATTTTATTAATTATTATTTAACTTTTATTATTATTAATTATTTATTTATTATTATTATTATTAATTATTATTCATTATTATTAATTATTATTATTATTATTATTATTATTATTATTATTATTATTATTATTATTATTATTATTAATCAAGATGTTCCAACCCCTTGGATTAACACTTATCCAAGCTAGAATTTATGAAAGAACTTTAGAGCTATATATAGGTGACCATTCTGATGTTCTTTTCCTAAGTGGAAATGACTGGCAGTTGTTTGAGAAAGTTTTGATATTATTTTAATCATTTTATTGTAAAGAATAAAGCAAATAAACCTAAAACAATAATGTCGTCTATAGTAGTTCCTTTTAGAGCATAAGATCTTTTCCTTACAGATATGGGTAATGAGGATGGGATTGTAAAAACAATGAACGAGCGCGAGAAAAGCTTCAAAAATCATTGTATGGAGAGCTGTGATTTAAAAGGTAGATTTAATATTTATTATTGCTGTTCTCACGTTGTTGATATAATTGTTGGTCCACGATATAAGATTTATAATTCTATCTCAAATTGTTAAAGAAATGGCCTCGAATTTAATTAAAGATGATTTGAAATATTCAATCAAAAACTAATTTGAAGATATTGATGAGTGCTTTGAGAATGTGGAGCAGTCATCTTATACGACTTCAAGAAATTCTTATCCAAGTGGAAAGATTAAAAGCATAAACGTTGGCACATTCAATTGATCTAAGATTTGCTAATGGCAGAGTAAAATTTTGCTTTATCAATTAATAACTGAAAGAGTATAAGGAGTGAGAGAGAAACCAAAAAGTAAAGAAATATAAGAAATGCCAATGCAACTGTCTCTTTTAAATCTGCATATATAATGAAATTATCTAATAATAAAAAAAATTAATATTACTTCGAAACGCTAGAAAAACAAAATTTACTTGCAGTGGAGTTGCAAATAGAAATAATTTCCATACATCACATTTATCGAAAGGAGAAAAATGTTTCAAGACAGTATTCTTCATCGAGCATCCTCAGAATGGTCTTTCTAAATGGTTTTCTGCATCATAGAAATAGAATACTCAAATAAAATTACATCATAAATTAAATAAGAAAAAATAAATAAGAAAATTAGTTTTTAATTATTTTAATTATTTAATAATATTAAATAAATAAATATTTCATTTACATGGTTAGGAACATAAAGGGAAAATTAATTAAAAAAATTTTCATACTTTAATGTTATATATATTAAATATTCAAAAACTATTTGGTGTTCCGTGTCACCTAAATTGTTAAGCACACGACTTGGCATTTCGAATATATTATGTATATTATAGATATATATATATATATATATATATATATATATAAGTATATATATATATGTATACTTATTATATCTATATATATATAATATAATATATATATACTAATATATTATTGGTAGGGATTGTCTCTTTAAATAATTTTAATAAATGTTAAGAATAAAAATTTCCGGTAAAGGTTTCCGCCGGTCCTTGTCATGATCCGATCGGAAACGGATATTTGACAAAATTCCAGTTGGTCCAGTTTCGAAATCGCATCTCATGCGATACATACTCTAATATACTTATATTACTATATATTATATACTAATATATATATATATATATTTATTATATAATAATATATATATACTATATATATATATAGATATATTCTATATAAAGTATAACAGTATATACTCTTAAAATAAATGCAACATTATATATACCTATATATACCTATTTTTCATTTATTTTTTAAAAATTGCACAAAAAAAAAAGTTTCCTTTCTTTAATTCATTAACAATTGTTCTATATTAAAAATTTCTTTCTTTTCATTAAATTTAATTTTAAAAGCAATTTTTTTCTTTTTAATTATTTAATAATGCACTGTTCCTAACAATGCTCTAAACAATAAAAGAGTATATACAAACCCACTAACATCACACTCACAATGAATCTCAAAAAAAATAACACAGCACATACTTATATACTATATTATAATATATATATCTATATATAAATATAATATATACTATATATAATAATATATATATATATATATTATATTATATACTATATATATTATATACTACCCTCTATATATATATAATATATATATATATACCCTGCAATATAAGTAGAAATCTCTAATAAAACAAAGGAACACAATCTGGTAGAATAGACAACAAAACCCAGCTCAGCTAAATCCATTCACAGACCTTAACAATAAAATAAATACATTAATCAACACAAACAAAGAGAGATCTGTACACAATGCACCCAAAATAAAAATTACAAGACAAAAACAACGCAATTTTTCCGCACAATCAGAAAAATTCATAATCACCTACCCAACCCCCTCCCATTCACGAAACAATCTTCAAATAAAACAATAAAATTCCTATCCCCCAAAATCAATGAAATATCATGATGTCACTGTTCAAAAATTAGCCATAAACCCACAACCCCATCTAACAGAAACAAAATCGGTAGTATTCAGACCATATCTTCACCCTTCTTTAAACTACGCATCACCCACCTGGGCTCCTACAGTATCAGAGACTAACATTAAAAAGCTCGAAGTAATCCAAAATAAAGCTCTTAGGATAATAACTGTCTGACTTCCCACCATAACTAAACATCACTTTCAAACTGATACAAAAATCCTACCAATAGGAGCCAATTTCGACATGAAAGGATGTCAATTCTATAGTAGATCACTATCAACAGATCACTATCTACATCAAACGCTGCAACAACCCCCCTACACTTAAAAATAAAAAAGCTACAGCAGCAAAATACTATTCTATAATATACAACAATCTGCCTCCACCACAACCCAACACTCATGTCATTAAACACATTCACGCACAACTAATCCAGGAAACTATATTCACACACCCAAACAATACCGTACTCGAAGCACCTCCACCAGAACTTTGGACCGCAAAAACACGTGTAATGCTTTCACAGCTTCGCTCTAGGCAAAACCCCTCCCTTCAGAAAACAAATTTGATAATTTTAGAGATCTCTCCCCAACTGTCAAAGATGCCTTTCACAGACCATCAATAGAATAAAACATCTCATAATAGATTGCCATGCCTTGTGGGAGGGTATTAGAAACAATTTCAACAGACTGACATTACCGGATCTCTGAGCGCTGCCGGCGTTGGTAGAGAAGTACCTTACCTTGAGGTTGCCCGCTTCTCGTAGGGGGGAAGTGGGGGCGATAAAGTATATATATATATATATTTATATCTCCAAAACCTAAGGTCCAGGCCCCGAATTGTGTGTTGTCGGTAGGGCAGAGAGAGTGACTATGCATAGATGTTACACAGC
>JABUQX010076777.1:0-34830 GCA_015478945.1 Trachelipus rathkii | reverse complement strand
TCTTAACTTTTAAAACGACGTTAAATTATGTCTTTAAAATGAGCCGGCCTACATCCAGATATGTGGGCTCTCTTAGGAGATGCTTTAGAAAACAAAAGTAAAATTAATCCCAAACACACGTACTACCGTGTTTCAAGAGCTACATCTTCGCTTAATAAAGATTTCGAAAGAATTTCTTAAATTTTTGTAACTTTTTCATCTGAAGCAACTTTGAAAAGTCAGCCCACATCCAGATATGCTGGCTCTCTTGCTTAGGAAATACCTTTAAAAAAACCAAAATAAAATAATCCAAACCCGTAGGTGCAAAGGTTAAAGAGTTAAATAAAGCCTCTTTAATCAAATTTTTCAACAAAAAAAAAAAAAAACTCATTTATTTTAAAACATTTTCGCGAACCTAGATTATGGTCCATAAGATAAAACGGCCCACATCAAGATATGTTAGCTTTCTTATTCAGGACTTGCCTTTATGAAATAAAATTCTAAACAAATTCCCCAACCCCCGTAGGTATTAAGTTAGAAAATTACAATCTTCTCCTTTATCAAATCTTCCGAATTTTTTCTCACATTCTGACTCTTTAACGGACTCTTAAATTGTCTTTAAAATGAACCGGCCTACATCCAGATATCGTTGGTTCTCTTCATGGGAGATGCTTTATCAAAAACAAAAAGTAAAGATAAATTCCCAAACACGTTGACGTACCAAAATTATAATAGCTACATGTTCTGTCTTTTAATTAAATTTCGAAAAGAAGCATTACTTTTTAACTTTTAACGATTAATATGGTCTATGTTTTTAAAGGCCCACATCTTTTATTATAGTACTAAAAGTTGCATTGCCTTTTAAAATACAAATATAAATAAATTCCCAAAGCCCCGTAGGTGCAAAGGTAAAAGAGTTACAATAAAGCTTTCTTAAATCAAATTTCCAAAAAAAAAAAAAGCTACATTATTTTTAACATTTTAGCGACCTAATTAAGGGCATAAAATGAAACGGCTCACATCAAGATATGTGGGCTCTCTTATATAGGACGTTTATATGAAATAAATTTCTAAATAAGTTACCAAAACCGAGGTACAAGCTTAAAACATTACATCTTGTTCTTATTAATTCAATTTTTTCCGAAATTTTTTCTTCAATTCTTTAACTTTAAACGACTTAAATTATGTTTTTAAAAAAAGACAGCCCATCCAGATATTTTGGCTCTCTTACAAGTGAGATGCTATAAAAACAAAAGTAAAATTAAAATTCCCAAAACCACGTACGTACCAAGTGATTTATAAGAGCTACAATTTTGCTGCTTTAATTAAATTTTTCGAAAAAAAGCATTATTTTTAACTTTTTAACGATCTAATATTGTCATGTTTTTAAACGCCCAATCCAGAAAATTGTATCTCTCTTGCTTAGAAAAGCTTTAGTAAGAAAAAATTATAAAGTAAAAACGTTGGTGCAAAGGTAAAAGAGTAAAATAAAGCTTTTTTTTTTTAATTGAATTTTTCAAAAAAAACTATATTATTTTAAACTTTTAGCGGATCCTAATTATGGTCCATAAAATAAAACGCCCACATCCAAGATCTGTTGGCTCTCTTACTTAGGACTTGTTTTCAAAAAAAATCTAAATATATTCCAATACCCCGTAGGTATCAAGTTACAAGAATTACAATCATGTACTTTATTCAAATTTTCGAATTTTTTTCTTCTTAACTTTTAAACGCCTAATTGTCTTTAAATGAGCCGCCTTAATCCAGATATTGGGCTCTTACATGGAAGCTTTATAAACGATAACTTTGTTGAGAATCACCTCACCTCCTCTAGAGTAGAGCACACATCTTGCTCTTTACCTAAAAAATTCGAAAGAATTGCATTATTTTTTATTTAACGATCTAATTGTTTTGGTATTGTTTGTTCGTCCAATATTTTTAAACGAGCCCACATACCAATATGCAGTCTCTCTGTTAGGAAATACGTATAAAAACAAATATAAAATATATCAAACCCCGGAGGTGCAAAGGTAAAAGAGTTAAAATAAACCTCTTTAATCAAAATTTTTCAAAAAAAAAAAAAAAGCTGCATTTATTTATTAAAACATTGTCCAGCGACCTAGATTATGTCATAAAATAAACGACCCACATCAAGGATATGTTAGCTTCGTATCAGACTTGCTTTATGAATAAAATTCTAAATAAATTCCCAAAACCCGAAAGAATTGCAATTACAATCATGTTCCTTTATCAAATTTTCCGAATTTTTTCTCAATTCTTAACTTAAACGACTTAAATTGATCTTTAAAATGAAGCCGGCCCTACATCCAGAATATGTCTGGTCTCTTACAATGGAGATGCTTTTTAAAACAAAAGTTAAAATTTAAATTGCCCAAACACGTACGTACCAGATAAGACTTTTACAACTTTTGCTTTAATAAAAATTTTCCGAAGCAATGCATTATTTTTTAACTTTTTAACGATTCGTTATTGGTATATGTTTTTAAACGGCCCACATCAAGATATGCTGTCCTTCTTGCTTAGGAAATGCTTAATAAAATACACACATATAAATAAATCCCAAACCCCGTAGGTGCAAAGGTAAAAGAGTTAAATAAAAGCTTCTATTTCAAGATTTTCAAAAAAAAAAAAAAATCATTTTAAAACATTTACACAAAAGGTCCATAAATGAAACGGCCCACATCAAGATATGTCGGCCTCCCTCCTTCCTTTTTTTCTTTTCTTCTATTAGACGTGTTATATGAAATAAATTCTAAATAAGTTACAAACCGTAGGTACAAAGTTACAAAATTTACAATCTTGTTCTATTATTAAATTTTCCGAAATTTTTTGCTTAATTTTTTAACTTTTAAACGACTTAAATTAGGTCTTTAAAATGAAGCGGCATGCATCCAGATATGTGGGCTCTCTTACAAGTGAGATGCTTTAAAACAAAAGTAAAACTAAATTCCCAAACCGAGTTACTACCAATTATAAGAGCTCAAAATTTGTGATGAAATTCGAAGAAATTGCCATTTTTTTTAACTTTTAACGATCTAATATTTTGGTCTATGTTTTTAACGGCCCACATTCCAGATATGCTGTCTCTCTGCTTAGGAAAAACTTATAAAAAACAAATATAAATAAATTCCCAACCCCGTGGTGCAAAGGTAAAAAGAGTTAAATAAAAGCTCTTTTAATAAAATTTTTCATAAAAAAATCTCCATTATTTTTTAAAACATTTGCAGACCAATTATGGTCCATAAAATACAACGGCCCACAATCAAGATACTGGCTCTCTTATCAGGACTGTTACAGAAAAAAAAAAATCTAAAAAATCCCATAAGCCCGAGGTATAGAGTTACAAGAATTACAATTCAGTTCCTTATTCAAATTTCGATTTTTTCTCAATTCTTAACTTTTAAACGCTAAATTATTGCATTAAAACTACTCTTGATATGAGTGGCTCTCTACAGGGAGAGCTTTATAAAACAAAAGTTAAATAAATTCCAAAACCACGTACGTAGCAAGTATAAAGCTACCATCTTGCTGCTTTAATAAAAATTTCGAAAGAATTGCATTATTTTTTACTTTTTAACGAGCTAATATTGGTCAATGTTTTAAACAGCCCAATCCAGATATGCGTCTTTCTTGTAGGAACATCTTTAATAAATACACATATAGTAGGTGCAAAGGTAAAGAGTTAAAATAAAGCTTCTTTAATCAAATTTCCAAAAAAACTACATTATTTTAAAAATTTTAGCGACCTAAAATTAAGGTGCATTAAATGAAACGGCCACATCGAGATGTTTGCACTCTGGTTATTTAGGACGTGCTTTATGAATAAAAATTCTAAATAGAAGTACCAAACACCGAGGTATGTAACGTTCCCGCTGATTTCTTTTCTATTCATTCAAGAGTAGCAAAAATTTTTTCTCAATCTTAACTTTTACAAGAAAAATTAGGGGTTAAAAAGCGTAATAAAGACATATTAAAATGAACTCCTAATTGAATTTATTTCCATTTTATAAACAAAGAAAATATGTTTCTAATTGCGCTATCATGTTATAAGAGCTACAATCTTGCTGCTTTAATAAAATTTTCCGAAAGAATTGCTTTAATTTTTAACTTTTTAACGAACTATTATTGGTCTATGTTTTTTACATGCAGATATGCTGTCTCTCTTGCTTAGGAAATACTTTATAAATTCAAATAATAAAATTCCCCAAAAAAACCCCGCCCGTAGGTGCAAAGGTAAAAGTGTTAAAATAAATCTTCTTTAATCAAATTTTTCAAAAAAAAAACTCCATTATTTTTAAAACATTTTAGTGACCTAATTATGGTTCATAAAATTAAACGGTCTACATCAAGATATTTTAGTTCTCTTTTTCAGGACTTGCTCTATAAAATAAAATTCTAAATAAATTCCTATACCCCGTAGGTATTACGTTACAAGAATTACAATCTTGTTCCTTTATTCAAATTTTCGAATTTCTCAATCCTTAACTTTTAAACACTAATTTAGGCTTGGTAATGAGCGCTACATTCAGATATGTTGCTCCTTACATGGAGATGCTTTTAAACAAAAAAGTAAAATTAAAAGGTAATAATCCTATTACCATGTTATAAGAGCTACAATCTTGCTGCTTTAATAAAATTTTCCGAAAGAATTGCATTATTTTTTAACTTTTTAACGATTTAATATTGGTCTATGTTTTTAAACGGCCCACACCCAGATATGCTTTATAAAAAACAAATATAAATAAATTCCCAAACCCCGTAGGTGCAAAGGTAAAAGAGTTAAAATAAAGCTTCTTTAATCAAATTTTCAAAAAAAAAAAAACTCCATTATTTTTAAAACATTTTAGCGACCTAATTATGGTCCATAAATAAAACGGCCTACATCAAGATATGTTCGCTCTCTTATGTAGGACGTGCCATATGATATAAAATTCTAAATAAATTCCCAAATGCCATATGTACAAAGTTATAAGAGTTACAATCTTTTTCCTTTATTCAAATTTTCCGAAATTTTTTCTCAATTCTTAACTTTTAAACGACTTAAATTATGTCTTTAAAATGAACCGGCCTATCTTCAGATATGTTATCCCTTATACAGAAATGCTTTATAAACAAATTATGTTAATGAAAGTTGTGATTACTTGGTCATAAGAGCTTTAATTTACTTTTACATAAATTTTTAAAAGAAAGAACTAAAATTACATTTTTTAACGATCTAATATTGGTCTATGTTCTTAAACGGCCCACATCCAGATATGCTGTCTCTCTTATTTAGGAAATACTTTAATAAATAAACAAATATAATAAATTCCCAAACCCGTAGGTGCAAAGGTAAAAGGGTTAAAATAAATTCTTCTTTTATCAAATTTTTCAAAAAAAAAACTCCATTATTTTTAAAACATTTTAGCGACCTAATTATGGTTCAAAAAATAAAATGGTCTACATCAAGATATGTTGGTTCTCTTATTCAGGAATTGCTCTATTAACACAAAATTCTAAATAAATTGCTAAACCCCGTAGGTAATAAGTTACAAGAATACACTTGTCCTTTATTCAAATTTCCGAAATTTTTTCTCAATTCTTAACTTTTAAACGACTTTAAATTTTTCTTTAAAATAGCCGGCCACATCCAGATATGGGTCGTCTTACAAATGGATGCGTTAGTAAAAACAAAAGTAAAATTAAATTCCCAAACCACGTACGAACCATGTTATAAGAGCTATAATCTTGCTGCTTTAACTAAATTATTAAAAAGAATTGCTTTAATTTTAACTTTTTAACACTATTATTGTCTATTTTAAAACCAGCCAACATCCAGAGTATGCTGTCTCTCTTTGCTTTAGGAAATACTTTTTAAAAAGCACAATATAAATAAATCCCAAACCCGCGTAGTGGCAGAAGTAAAGAGGTTAAATAAATCTCTTTTATCAAATTTTCTCAAAAAAAAAAAATCCATTATTTTAAAACACGTTTTAGCGACCTAATTATGGGTGCAAAAATAAATATGTCTACATCAAATATGCTTTGTTCTTACTATTCAGGGAATTGCTCATTATAACATAAAAATTCTAAATAAATTGCTAAACTTTGATATTTAGAACCAAGCTTTTTTTCTTTTATTCTCTTATTCTCACAATCTTTTTCTCAATTCTTTACTTTTAAACGACTTAATATGTATTTTTCTTAAAATTAGCCGGCCTACACCAGATATTGTTGGATCCTTACAGGGAGGATTTGCTTCTATAAAACAAAGTAAAATTAAATTCCAACCACGTACGACCAAGTGTAATAAGAGCTACAATCTTTCCGCTTTAATAAAATTTTCCGAAAGAATCCTTATTTTTTAACTTTTTAACGATCTTAATTTTTCCTATGTTTTTAAACGGCCCATCCAATATACTGTCTCTCTTAGTTTAGGAAATGTTTTATAAAAAACAAATATAAGAATAAATTCCAAACCCCGTAGGTATGGTGCAAAAGTAAAAGAGTTAAACTACAAGCTTCTTTAATTCAATATTTTCCAAAAAAACTGCCATTACATTTTTAAAAAAACTTTGTTTTTTAATTAAAGTCCATAAATTTAAACGTCCAAGATTAAGATAATGTTTGGCTCTCTATGTAGGACGTGCCATTAATTGATTTATTACATCTTTCCTTATCCCATAGGCTACAAATTATAAGATTTCTTCTTTCTTTATTCAAATTTTCCGATAATTTTCTCAATTTCTTAAGCTTTTTAAACGACTTAAAATTAGTGTCTGTTAAAAGACCGCCTATTCTCCAGTATATGTTTGCTCTCTTACAAGTGAGTTTTTTATAAAACAAATTAAAATTAAATTTATTCCCCAAACCACGTACTTACCAATTATAAGGCTACATATATTGCTCTTTAATTAAAATTTCCGACAGATTGCATTATTTTTAACTTTTTAACATAATATTGGTCTATGTTTTTAAACGTTCCACATCCAGATATGCTGTCTCTCTTTCTTTAGAAATGCTTTATAAACAACAATTACAAATAAATTCCAAACTTGTTAGTGCAAAGGTAAAAGAGTTTAAATAAGCTCTTTAATCAAATGTACAAAAAAAAACCCATCCTTTTAAAACATACTTTACGACCTAATTTAAGTCCCATAAATGAAACGGCTACATCTAGGTACGTTAGCCTCTTTATTTTACTAGTGCTGATTATTGAAATTTAAAATCCTAAATAAATCCCAAACCCGGTAGTACTAAGTTACAAGAATTACAATTCTGCTCCTGTATTCAAATTTTCCGAAATTTTTCTCAATCTTTAACTTTTAAACGTGACTTAAAGTTATGTCTTTAAAATTAGCCGGCATATATCCAGATATGTTGGCTCCCTTAATGGGAGATGTTTATAAAACAAAAGTAAAAATTAGGTATCATAAGGCAGTAATATTATATGAGCGACAATCAGGATGCGTCAATAAAATTTTTCGAAAGTATTGCTATCTATTATTGTTTAACTTTTAAAAGACACTTTCATATCTTTTATTAATATACAAACATCCAGATATGCTGTCTCCTTGCTTAGGAATACTTTGCAAAGTAAAAAATATAAATAATAGTATCCAAAACCGTAGGTGCAAAGGTAAAGGAGTTAAAATAAAGCTTCTCTAATTCAAATTTTTCAAAAAAAAAAAATCCATTATTTAAAGCTGTTTAGCGAAAGAATTATGAAACGTCCACATTCGAAATATGTGGCGCTCTCTTATTTTTATATCAACAGCTTTGCATATGCCGATAAAAGTTTCGATGATATGATGGGAGTTATCGATTTTACAAATTTTAATACTGCTTGGCAAGAAGAGAAGAAGTCAGATCGATACAAGAACCAGAACATGCTAATTTCATCAGCAGAAATATTCTTCTATGTGAATGTGCATATGTGTTGCTTGTTGTATGTATGTGTTGTGTGTATGAGTTGTGTAGTGTTGTGTTTTTTGTTTTAGAGTTTTTAAAAAACGATTTCTGCGTGTATGATAACTATTTATAATCCCTTCTAAAATTTTAGTGAATCTTCTTGCGGAGAAACATTTCCACTTTATTGTTAGAGTAAATAATCATCTATTTCTAGTTTTTTATTTCACATTTCCTTTATAATATCCCTAAAACGTGAACACAACTTTTTCAGTATTGCAATCTTAGCCATATTAAGTAGTCTCACTTCATCCTCAATGATACTTCCACACATGAAAACTTATTTAGATTACTTCTAATTAAATTCAAAGAATTTTTGTTTCACTTCCAGAATAATTCTGATCCCTTAAATCAGGAGTTTCCAAACCTTTTAGCCTAAGGGCCACCGTTACTCCTTCACTAAGTTACAACACAAGTTTAAAATATAGACCTCAAAAATCATGGTGGTAATCTTTGTAGATTTGGTTATAAGGTACTTGATTGCAATTTGATCCAACTTTGCGAGGAGCACCTTGCATCAAAGTGATGAAGAAGTCCTGTTGTGAGAAATCAGTACCTCGGAAAAAATATTCAGAATGAGTTAATTGAGCTTATGGCTAGCTACATTTTAATGTATGATTCATAGAAATAAAATTTGAGAAATTAAAATAATTTATATGGAAGTATTGAATAGGGCTATGCCCGTGAGGTGTTAACTTAAAAAACAAAATTTAAAAAAAAAAAAAAAAAAAAAAAAAAAAAATATAAAAAAATATATTCAATCATCCCTAGTTGTAACACGAGCATGTCGACTCGGTAATTGACAGCTGTCTATGCATATCTAACGGATCACAAATATTTTAAACACGCTGAAATTGAAGATACATTATTGTAAGAGCCTATTATGGCACGTCCAGAAAGAGACTACTGGTAGAGCTTAAGCTAGATGGCAGGAATAGTTATAAAATAAAAAAATTAGAGGAACTTAGGTTTGTCTCTTATAACTGGTAGGGGCAAGATAGTGGAATAATGGAGGTAATTTAGTTGCGTGTGGAGATTAAAGAAGGTGGTATAAGATATTGAATTTACTGAACATTAGACTCCTCGCGCACTCCATCTTTGTGCCTGTGGAAGCACAGCTCGCGCTATTTAGTGCTGGGTTGACTACCATATAATTTATTTAGCTTTTTTCTATGTGATCAGAATTCAGACATTTTAATTTGGTCTCTTTAACAGTGAGACTCTTATATCACTAATTTTCTTTGCTCCGAGCGAAGATGGGGGCATTTTGAAGTCACATGTTGACATTTCCCTTAAAAACCTCTCTCAGAAACCAGATGGGAGTGTAGAATTGAAACTATAAAAGCTGTGAGGTACCAGCTTAATAGTGTTTGTGATGCTTTATCCAACTTGTGTGAACATACCACAGAACTGTGGGTTGAATTAGTGATGATCAGTCAATTAGAAAACGAGATAACACAATACGAATTTGTATAGTGTCTTTGGTTGTTATGGTTTAATGAAGTATACTTGATCATAAATACTACCATAAGTAAGTTGATATAATGGCAGTAAAGTTATATATATGCTATATTATGAATTTGTTAGAGTTAAGCATAACTCCAAGTCTAATTTTATATAATTGGTTTAGATGAGTACTTACTATGCCAGAGTGTTTGATTCGCCTCGCAACCTTAGGTAATAGCCAGATTTAGAATATCTGAAGAATGATCGGGAATTGACTAGGAATTTTTCAGCAACATTAGGGATGAGAGATCAGAAAAAACACATTTTTGTTCTCCTATGAACTAAAAGACGATGTTCCCGAACTCTCACCTACAAAAATTCCAAAATAAATATTGATTTAAGCACATTAGTCGATGCAGTGCGAATTGAGTTGTCATTGAAGATTTGAAGCTCTAAAATCACATGAAAACACGTTTGGAATTTAATATCACATTAAGACCGTCAAACTGCACATGAGGAGATGAAACTCTCTTTGATGAAATTATATAAGTAAAGATTTGGGAAGTTCTTTAAGCAAAGAGGGGAACACCATGACCATTATTGGAGATATAGAGCTTATCCTGTGAAGAGCTCAGAATCGTTTCATCGAGCTTATGACGGGGAAAAAGACGATATATTATCAGTTTTAAATACATGGCCAAAAACGGGCAACACGGTTTGTTGTGATGTCCTACTCCCAAACTCTCTATTTGTTAACTTTTGTAGAATAATAGCTACTATTTTCAGTTACGTAGCCTCTGCAGAAGAGAAAGCTGTCTTCTGAACCAAGTTGAAGCTCATCAAAACTTACTTGAGAACACCAATGACTCAAGAACGGCTTATCTGCACTGGCTCTTCTCTCAATAGAAAAAGACTTGGCGAACGACTTTAGATTTTGATGACGCTAATTAAGGACTTTAGCTGCAAGAAAAGTCGCAAAGTTATTTTTTTTTTAAGGTAGGCATATATATATTATATATATATATATATTATAATATATATATTATATATATATTACTAATATTATATCTATATATAATATTATAATAATATATATATATAATATAACATATATAATATATATAACATATAATATAATACTAAATAATTAGGATAACTAATATATTTCCCATTTTTGGGACAATGGTCCATTGGGTTTGACTCAACGTTTGTTTATTGTGCAGGCCTTATTTTAATAGCTTTTGATATACTTGTCTATGGGTTTTCCTAAACTCTAAAACAACAGATTCGGCACGGATGCCCGCCCAATTGGCCTTATTGCCTACAGCACCGGGCCCCAAGCTTTAAAAGTCCTCATGAGCCGCCACTGTTATTAAAGATATATTTTATCTAATTATAGTATATATATTATATATTTTATTTATCACATATATTAATTATAGGTTTTAGGTATTGGTACCTTTATACTCAAGGTTATATATTTAAATATATATATTAATTTTATATTATATTAATAATATAATTAAAAATGGTATTTATATTATATTTTTATAAGTTATATATGCGGCAAGGGTGATTCAATCTCTGAAGTAATCTATGAGTCTGACTCAGAGAAAACGATTAAGGAACATTTATTGTATTTTATAAAAACCTATGTTGTATGACGCTTCGCTTCAAAGTTACTGACGATTGAAAGGACACTAGTTTATGTTGTGTGACGACTCGCATGTAGGTTAATCTACGGATCGATTTTAGTTACTCAATTTTTAATGTATTTTTTTGTGCGTGCGTTTATCATTTTGTGGAAACGCTTAACGTCTTTATTGGAAACTGTGCAATTTACCTAATTTAAACCTTGCCACAAATTTATATAAAGGTGGTTTGATGGAGAGCTTTTTGCTTCCTTGCAAGACTAGAACCACAGACGATCTTTGATTTGAAGCCCATGGCATGTTTGGCCAATGTTTTGCTACGTGGTGCTAGTCGACGGTTCTCTGTTTGGCTTGACTCCATCGGTTCAAAGCAACAGGTCTTCTTTCAAACGCATGGAGTCCTCGAGTCTTTACGACGGTCTTCCACCAAAGTGCCAAAAGTCCGGGGACGAAAGGGTCACATTATCTCGAAGGCCGTTCTGATGAACGGCGATTACAAAGGCACTTGGGTTGTGGTGGGGGTGATTTCTGTCGCTGTGTAACCATTCCACTGCCGAGGTACATTTTAGGTGCGCTTTCTCTTCGTCATTAACTGGGTTCGCTCGCACCGTAAACACTCATATCATGTTCGGTTACTCGGTTGAAGACAGTAGTGATCCATTATACGTCAATCGAAATTTCCTAACTCTGAGTTGTGTTTCTCAGCAAGGTAATATTGATTTATCATTCCTTATATTTACTCATAAAGAAAAGGAAATTAAATTACTTATTATATAAATAAATACTATACTACGTTCTTTTATGAATGAATATAATATATATATAATAATTAGTATATAATATATATAATTATAAAAATAACTCACTATATATATATATATATATCTAATAATATATAATCTTTATTATTACTATAAGTATACTATATATATAGTATATATATATATATATATATCTATAACTGGAAATGGAATAATAAAATAATTTATAAAAAATTCACTGACTCATATACTATATATATATATTATATAATATATTATATATATAATATGAGCTCTACTATATATATATATATATATAATAATATATATATATACTCACAAATAACACAACATTAATTATGTTATATAATAAGGTTAATGATAGTGCGAACCAAAATATAATCACCTCATTTATTTATAATAAGGGTGGATATATAAAATTATATATAATATATATAGGATAGGGAATCAATATTATATTTATCTACTACTATAACTCTATATATTATATATACCAAAATTCCTAACCTCTAAATATAATAAAATATAATAATTATTTTTATATTATATTTACTATCACAATAAAATTTATTATTATATATGCTATTATGAATTATAGGGAATTAAAAGGAAAATTAAATTATTAAATTTGAGGTTTAGTCTTTCTTATAATATCTTCATAGTTCAATCAACGATGAATCTTTCGTAAAATAACATTCCATAAATACCTGCAGGTGCATGGGTTGCAGGGAGATGAAAGGCTGTACAGAAGAGAGAGAGAGAGTAGAGAGAGAGAGAGAAGAGAGTATGAGAGAAGTAGACGAGAGAGAGAGAGAGAGAGAGGAGGAGAGAGAGAGAGAGAGAGAGAGAGAGAGAGAGAGAGAGAGAGAGAGAGATTTATAAAAGCATCTATTTATTTATATGAAATGAAAGATATTTCTCTAAATTGAATATCCACGTAAATTCAGACCTTGATCAACGTTTCGAACGTAAACTCTCTTTAAGATATATTTTACCTTCTCAAAGTTATGACCCCCCACCACACCTTTTCGACTGGATTTCCAAATAAATTATTAGCACTTGCACAGAGAGGACGAGAGGAGAGGACGAGAGATGGAGAGAGAGAAAGAGAGAGAGAGGACGAGTACAGAGAGACCGAGAGAGAGCAGAGAGAGAGAGAGAGAGAGAGAGAGAGAGACGAGAGAGAGAGAGAGAGAGAGAGAGATTGATTTAGCAAGTGAGAAAGAGATTAGAGAAAGAGACTGATAAATTTAGCAAAAATAAAAATTGGCCGCAGAAAAGCAAAATTAGGCAATTTTCAAATCTCATTCTCTTTTTGATCACCATTCGGCGACGCCTCATCCGCAGGTTACTATCGGCTATAACTTGTATGCACCTTTGAGAGTATTATATGTATTAAAATTCGATTATCAGTATATTATATATACTCACTCACTCACTCACTCGCTTACTCTCTCTCACACCATATAATGATTAGTAATATATAGTGATAGTAGTGATAGGTTATTAAAAATATCATTTTAATATATTATTATATATGCTCACTGATATAATAAAGACTATATAACTATATTATAGGATACTTATAATATAATAACTGAGTAACCTATATAATACTATCTATATATACATAGTGTGACCCCTAATTTATTATTATTAATATCAATATATATTTTATATATATAGCGGCTCACCAATACCATATATATTTTATATATAATATATATTATCTGACTATATAATATATATATATATATATATATATATATATATATATATATAGTGAGGCATTCAATTTCTTTCAATTTTATTTTTAATTTTACTACTTATTTTATATCCTTATGAGGTTTAATAGGGGTATATAGGGTCAAAATATTCTATTTTATACTTCATCACTATAATATATCCTATATATAGGGTAATTTATTATCTATATATATAATCGGTATTTAAAATATAAGGGGCCTATATTAATATAATACTTTACTATATCTTCTTTATATATTCATCAACTCATATAAAGATATATTGCATAAAATTTTATATATTATATATATATATTATTGATATATAGATATATTTTATAATAATATTACTATTTTTATATGAGAGGCTATCACTCACCTTTGAATTAAGATAACTATGTAGTGAGTCTCCTTATCATGATTTTCTATAAATATATATACGGAATATGAAGGTAGTATTATTCACTATTATAGGTATATATTGTATTGACTAGTAATAATTACTCACTCTTATATATATTGTGAGTGATAAAAGTTTAGTATAAAATTGAGAGAGTATTATATTTATTTAAACTACTAATATAATATATGTGAGCTAAATTTTTCCGGCAATGAACTTTAATATTTCATAAATATAGTAATGATATTGACAATACAAAATTGACAATGTAATGCAATATTGAGAATATATTCTAATATAAAATTCATAGATAGTATTATTAGAGTTAATTTAATTATTTATATACTAAATTATAATGTATAAATATTACAGAATAATACATTGACCAATACTATATAGTATATAGTAAAAGAAATATAAGTAAGACTCCGAATAACTTATATACTACTCGTGCTCTCTTCTCTCTTCTGCTCTCTCGTGTCTCTCTCTCGAATATTACTCTCTATGATATTATTTAAGGATATATATACTATTTATATTTGGATATATTTTAATATATTTATTACATTATTATAATATATATGTAGTCATATACCTATATATATATATATTATATATATATTATATATATATATATAGTAAATTTATTTGTATATTTTTATTTAATACCTATAATATTTCAAATACTTGAGTTATTCCTTCTAAAACATTTTTCTTTATCTAAACGTTTTCTATAGCCAATTCCATGATTAACTATAATATTTAAAGTCATTCTTTTCCTTCCATTATTATTATTCTTAACTATTTTAGTAATTTCTTTATCATTTTCTTTTTTTTTTAAATTCAATATCTATATATATGTTATAGAAATGAATTAAATTTTTATTATGTACTATATATATATAAACATATTATTAAAAATATAGTAATTAATATAAACAATAAGGTATTCTAAATTCACAGACACCATCTCCTCGTATTGATATGGGCATAAGAACTGCAGCCAGTTATTATTACATGTTTGGGTATACAAGCGTGTGAGTGGGTTATAAATAGCGAGATTAATTGTTACTTCTTTTTCGTTTAAAGTGGGTATTAGACATAACAGCGGTTTACTCATATTTATTAATGGTATAATTTGATTTATTTGACCAACCCATAGAAAGAAAAATAAAAGAATTTTATCGGTATTACACTCTGAACTTGTCAGAGTGTGGCAAACAAATAGATCGTTTCTATATTGTTAAATAGTGCTGAGCACGAGTAGCACAGGTGCGGAGTCGCCTCTGATATATATATATATATATATATATATATATATATATATATATATATATATAATATATACTATATATATATATATATATATATATATATTTATATATATATATATATAATATATATATATATATTATATATATATATATATATATATTACTCAAAGCTTGAATTTGTAAATGGAATGCAATAATTTTCAACTTGAAACTTAAACTCAAATTTACTCAAATATACTCAAAATAATTAACTAGCCATCTAATATAATATGAAAGAATGGTTGGGTCAGATCTGTGTTTTGGTGTATAATTCATCTCTATTGGCAGGTTTAATTAAAAAAAAAGTTATACAGAAATCATGAACCTTATAAATTTTTTTTAAATTAAATATAAACTAAGCAGATTCAAATAATTATTATAATATATGGGTATTTATAGTCATGTTTAGAGTTAAAAAAAAAAGAAGAAATTTTTTTTTTTTTTTTTTCCCCAAAAAAATCGTTTTTTTCCGTTTGGTTATATACGGTTTTTATTATATTTTAAAATGGTTGGGGAAGATCTTTCATTTGCTGTATGGTTCCTAATGATACAACTAAAAAAAAATAGTTCCCTCATGATTTTTTGTCAAAAGTCGGAAATGAGGATAACATTTTTCTACTGAACGGATTTTATATTTAATTGCAGACTGGAAATGATTGGGCAAACTCTTTCTTATGGTGTTTGTTCCATCAAATTCCTAACAGAAATTAATTAAAGAGTAGATTTAATCAAAATCAAAATAATATTTGCGAATCCTAAGCACAAACAAACAAACAAACAAACACACACACACACACACACACACACACACACACACACACACACACACACACACACACCTACACACACACACACACACACACACACACACACACACACACACACACACACACACACACACACTTTGCTTATCGGAACATCAGTGTACTGAGGAATACCATCTGGGAAATCTCTCTCTAGGGAAGCTAGTAAGAAATGGTCGGCAGGGAAACGATCGACAGGTCAAATGGTTGAGATTTGTAAAAAAAAAATAATCTGCTTATTTAGAGTTTCTCAAACGAATCCAATAAAACTTAACCTAACATAACCTAACCTAACGCCTGCGGCGGGCGTTACGGGAAATTTTTTTGATGTCTATTTGATGTCCATTTGGGCTAGTTCCCTCTTTAGGGAACTACGAATTATTTATTTTCTCAAGTATTTAAATATTGATGTGGTGGGCAACAGTCTCGATTCCTTCATCCATATACTATTAATTTTAAACATATCATTTTTGTCACCTTAGTTTTCGACATTTGGTTTCACTTTACATATACGAAAAACATAACATTAATTAATTTTGGGTTTCACAAAAAATAGAAAAATTAAGAATTTATATAATAAAATTTAAGCTTTTGTTATTATTATTATTATTATTATTATTATTATTATTATTATTATTATTATTATTATTATTATTATTATTATTATTATTATTATTATTATTATTATTATTATTATTATTATTATTTTTATTTTTATTTTTATTTTTATTTTTATTTTTTTTTATTATTATTATTATTATTATTATTATTATTATTATTATTATTATTATTATTATTATTATAAAACATTTCAAATGTGCGCGAGCGTTGCCGTGTAATAACTTACTCGCGTTGCGCACGAGTAAGTTACACTCCAACGCTCGCGCACATTTTATTTTATTATTATATTTTATTTTATTTTATTTCTTAATTTAATTTTTATTGTATTTTTATATATATATATATATATATATATATATATATATATATATATATATATATATATATATATATATATATATATATATATATATATTATATATATAAAGATATATATACTATATATTTATATATATATATATGGGTGCTGAACCATAAAACCTTGGAAATGGACAAAAAAGGCTGAAATTTGGTGAGTGGATAGAAAAAAAAAAGGGGGAAAGAAAAGAAGTATTTTGCATATTTAGTAATCATAGTGTTAATAATATTAACGTACATAGGTACCGCGAGCGCAGCGAGCGAAGTGAGCAAAAGCGCCCATGCGAGCGTAGCTCACTTTTCAGACAAGCTTGAACGATCGCGTTCCAGCGTCGCGTAACGACATTGCTTGTATATTTTTAAAATAAATTCATCAAAAATTATTATTGTAATAATATTTCTTTAAATGAAATTGTAGTATATCTTTCTACTTGCTCAGGTAATAAATATCAAGATTAAAAAAGCAAATTTACTTAATAATTTATAATGATACTAATTAAAACTTCTATCAATACAAAATGTCCCAATCAGGCCACCATTTATATTCTCAGTATGTGTACCTTGATTTTTTTCTTCTTTTTTTTTAACAATGATAACTTATAATAAAATAATATTCCTTGACACCTAGGAAGTTGAACTTATAAATTTTCGAGTAAGCATTTGGAATAGATTTCTAATTTTTCTTTAAGGAAAACATTTATAAAATTATGGAACAATATGAAGAAAATATAAACACTGTATCTGATACAGGAAGTTTTCTTAAGTGAAAGAGTCAGGTTAAAGAATTCTGATCAAATTACTAGAATATCAATCTATTTCGAGTAATTATAAGAATTAAAACTAAGAAACAATTTTTTTCATACTGTTAAATACATTTAGACTGAAAGTGTGATGTTGAAACGTGTAGAGAAATATAAATATAAAACTAATTCTAACGAAATTAGTCGTAAATTCAGCACTAACAATTATTGAATGGTGTCTTATTTAAAGCTATTAAAAGAATATTTATATATCTTCATTAAGCTATTTGGAGAAGTCCGTTGCAACAACTATTATAAGAAAAGCATTATAAAGGGAAAAAAATAACTTATAAAGTTAAACTTGTTCAAATGGCTGTTTTTTAAGCACGTTTTCATCAAAAAGCATGTCTATTCTGTTTTTTTTTTTTTTTTTTTTTTGAACAATCTTGTGTCAATAATCTGTCATCAGTTTATCATTTGACATATTCTGTTTTGTCAACAAGATCATGAAGAAAGATGGGCAAATTTTAACTTGTCCAATTCTTAGACAAGTTTTAAAGAGACTAGTCCAAACCACAAAATACCTCTCCAACCATTAACGATAAGTTTGAAAATGCTAAGTTGGACAAATCTTTAGTCGTGTTCGACAAGATTACGTTTAGGGTAAGGGGAATGATTACAAGACGATTTCGAATTTCCGATAGAAATTGTGATCAAACTACAGACACTTGTATAATTTCAGTGATTTTCTAGAGGAAATTCCTATTTTTAAAATTTAAAGAACAAAATTCTGACAAATATTCAAGTACAATTTCTTTGTGTTTATTTTTACATTTAAAAGAATTAAATACTAATAAGCAATCATTTAGTGACTAATGATCATAGAATATTTAAAAAGGGAAAATAAGATAGTGCACAATTTTTCCAGTCACGATATAAATGTTCAAGCTCAAGTGCACAATTTTGATAATCCGTTATTAAATTTCATCATCGTCGGTTCGAATTTTAATTCACTAAAACATCAGTTTACAGAACATTTGACCAATTTTAGCTAGTGATTTCATAAGAGAATAAAGTTCCTAGAAGTAAAAATATAAAGAAAAACAAATTTTCCTCCCTGAGAATGCACGTCTAATTTTTTTTATTCAAAATTTAATTGAAGGAAGTTATTCAAAATGTTAAAAACGAAATAAAAATTATTAAAAATAAAAGTCGACACCCAAATTATCAAAGAGGGTGAGTTAATGAAATTATTCTCTAAATACTTTACAATTATAAATAAGTGTTTTATAATATTAAGTTTTTCTTTTATTTATACTTCGTATAAATACTGTGAATATAAATACACAATAAAAGTTAAAACAATTCCTTCGTATACTGGAAATTCAAATTCAATTTGAAACCCATTTTTCACTCGATTTCTTCTTGCCTTCATTTTACAAGTTTTATTCTCCATTTCTTTTATTCTTCACGTGTGTACTGTTGTTATTTCGTTTCTAATGAAATTGAATTAGTTTCCCCTCTTGCGAGTCTAAATTCAAGAATGGTTGAGTCTCGTATTTCTAAATGTTTTTAAATTTATTTACACTTCTCTTCCATTTCTTTTAACAAAATTTTTAAAAACATTTTAAAACTTCTTCCATTTTACAATTTTCATTCTGGTTCCATAGGATGATATATATATATATATATATATATATATATATATATATATATAATATATATATATATATATTACTACGCCAAAGTAGAACTTCGAAATATATATATATATATATATATATATATAATATATATAATATATATATATATATATATATATATATATATATATATATATATATATATATATATATATATATATATATATATATATATATATATATATATATATATATATATATATATATATATATATATATATATATATATATATATATATTATCTCAAGTATTGTTCAAATTTCAGGTTAGGTAAAAATGAACTTCATGCCTTTTTATTTTTTTTTAATAAATTTATTCTATAATATAGATTCTAGTCCATGATTCACAAGCTTTAACATGCATTTTTTTGTCCATTGGTGTGCAAGAAAACAGTGAGGAGTTATTTTTAAACACAATATAGGTTTTAAGAATTGGTTCACAAAGACGGTTCTGTAAATTCTGGAACAAGTGCATAGTACTCAGATGAAGCAATATCTGTAAAATAAAGTATTCTGTAGAATTTTTCCAAAGATCAGATCTTCAATCTTTTTATGTGCTATCTTTGCCAAACGGCCGTACGTTATCCTAATGGAATAGTATACTTTTGCAATTGATTGTAATTGTTGCAGAAAAGGTGCCAACTAATTTTGATCACGACAACGCTCTCACCGAATGCTGGCAAACCTTTTCTTGTTTATAATTCTGACATTATGGATTAGACTAAGCATTACATTTATTTCACGAGCTTTTTAGACATGTCCATCTTTTGAGCTCTAGGTTAGTAACTAGGTTAGCTACGACCTTTCTGACGTCATAACAAAGTAAAACTAGTAAATATATTTATCATTTGAAAATTTTGATAATGAAAACAAGATATTATAAAGAAAATGGAAAGCGTGGTTAAAATGGGGGAAAAAACAAGCTTTATTAGAGTAAAACTCTACATCCCGCCGACCTTCCAGAAAGACAAACAAAAAACTGGAAAATGCGCCAAAACAAAGAAAAGAAAAGAATAAATTAAATAATTTAATCAGTGAATCTTCTGTGCAAAATGCAACTCATCGCAATATATATATATATATATACTATATATATAATATATATATTATATATAATATATATTAATTATAATATCACTATAATATAATATTAACATATATTATATAATACATATATATATTATATAATTAATATAATAGCCACGCTCCTTTTCTATTATAAGTATTATTATATATATACATATAATATATACTATGATATATTATATATAATATAATATTTATATTATATATATATTAATATATTAATATATAATATATTATATATATACTTATATTAATAATATATATATATATATACTAAGAACTTATATATTATTTATTTATTTACAAGAGCACCCACCGCATCGCATCCCCACTGCTAGGACAGATGGTGTTGGGTGACTGGTAGCAGTTATATATATAATATATATATGATAGCCTATATATATATATATATATATTATATTATATATTATATATATATATATATTAATTATAATATAATTATATATATATATATTATATATAATATATAAATATATATATAAATGATAAAGCACATACAGAGAGAGAGAGATCAGAGAGAGAGAGAGAGGAGAAGGAGAGAGAGAGAGAGAGAGAGAGAGAAAGAGAGAGAGAGGACGAGCAGAGAGAGAGAGAGAGAGAGAGAAAGACCGAGAAGAGAGAGAGGAGAGAGAGATGGACGGCGTTTGATTCAATAATAGTAACAAGAAATTTCAAATTCTAAAAACTTTTCCGCAATCAATAAAACTTCAAATCGAAATTTAAAAATACAATTAATTAGAAAAGTAAAAAAAATTAAGAATTTCGAATGCGCACATCTCGAAAACTGTGCACACACACTCTCCACACAACAACATATATTATTCGCTCAAGCTTGCACTCGATAATTAAGATATAATATTAAGATAGATATTAGGAAAAGCTCATCAAAAAAAAAAAACAACCACAAAAACAAAAAGCTCGTAAGTGACGTTTGAAAGCACTAAAATTCAAAATTAAAACACGACAATAGTGTTTTATTTTCTGAGTTTGTATATATATTAGCCAAAGGTAACATATCGTCAAATACGCTGGACACGCACATATATTATGTAGACTCTCGCTAATTCGCTTGTTTCGCCTTACACCATATACAAACACACCATACTATAGATAAACCCTCTCTCAAACAAATATCTAAACACAACACACTCAAAACTTACATAACTCAATCACTAATATTATTATATACAAAAACACACACAAAACCACACTACCTCTCACAAGACATATACTAAACAAAATCATAATATATATATATATATATATATTAATATATATATATATATTAATACTATATTATATATTATATATAAATATATATTATATATATAAATACATATACCATAAATTATATATGATATAAAATAATAATATAATATATATATTAATATAAATATAAACTAATAATAATATATAAATAAACTCTCACACTATAGAACTCACTATATATAATATATATATGTAGTAAAATCGACCTCGCGTATAGTAATATATAGAATTACAACTAACTCTACATATAATAGAGAAGACTGAACAAGCTTCAGCATCACTATACTATACTTTCATCAGGTTTCTTCACGAAACACTGTGGCATATAGAGAGAGATGAAAGGTAGCAGAAGCAGTTTACGGCACACTCATGATCACTGGACACATCAAATAGAGGCTAAAAAGGGATATATACTTATATATATATTATATATATATATATAACCACAAATAGCTCAAACATATATATATTATAATACTACTAGTATACATACTACCTATATGATATACCATATCACCTCCCTACCATAATACTAAAACTACCTAAAACCACCTATAATAAACTCATACCCTCACACTACAACCAACTAAACTATATCATGACTGAGACCCGTCTCTGAAAATTCCAATCGTCAAGAAACCTCTACTCCACTCTATCAAAAAACACTCACACCAAAATATATACAATAATAATAAATAAATACTACTATACCCCAATACCCTACCCTAATCAACCTATATAATACCTACTATACTAACCAAAAAATCCACTTATAAATCACCATATATATATATCTATATAGTATATATTATATATAATTAATATATACTATTATCGTTAAAAACTGTAAGACGCAAAATCATAATTAATAATTGGAAAATATGTTTTTTATAATTTTGTCAATTATGTTGGATTCCATAATTTCCAATGATATAAGTTATAAATTGGTGCTAAAATTGATATGATTAGTATATATATATATAATCTATATATATATAATACTATATATTATATAATATATATATATATTATATTATATATATAATTAATAATAATATATATATATTTATATATATTAAAAATATAATATAATAATAAACCCCCTAAACATTATATATATTAATATAGTAATATATATATACTTATACTATTTATATATTATATATTATATATATAATATAAATATATAATAAATATAAAAAATAACTATATTTTATATTATATATATATTAATAATTATATATATTAAATATATATAATATATAATATATATATATATTATATATTATATATATATATATATTATATTATATATATATATATAATATAGTATATTATATATATAATATATAAAATATTATTATATAGGTATATGTATATATATAAATTATATATAGTATATAGTATATATATATATATATATATATATATATATATGATAGTATTATAGTTAGTATATATATATAGTATAGTATAATTATATATATATAATAACATATATATATAAGTTATATATATTATATATATATATATATTACTATATATATATATTAATAATATATATATATAATATATACTATATATATATATTACTATAGTATATATAATATATATTATATATGTATATATATATATATATTATAATATATATATATATATATATATAATATTATATTATATATATATATATATATATATATAGTATATTATATTTTATAGTATAATATATATAAAAAGTTTTAAAAAAAGGTAATGAACATTTCTTGCTACTTATCCTATCAGAACATGTTTGCGCGAGCTCACGGCAAACAGTTATGTGCTTTCTTAGATTGTTATTAGCTGTATAACTATGTTCTTTCACTATTAGAAGTTACGAAACATAACAATGCATTTAATTTTTCATCATTGACAAATTTTAGATATTTTACCCAATAGAACTCGTAATCTACCGTGACACAGCGATGAGGAATCCGACTTCTTTTTCGGTTGCATCATTAATGAAATGGCACTCTTCATAATCTTTCTAATAATCAAATACATACTAAGGGGATTTCGTGGATTTAAGATTTATTGTAACCTATTAGTTTACCAAAATTTTACAAACCCTTATATAATTATATATATATATATTATTTATTAATATATATATATATATATATATAATATATATATATATTATATATATTTATATTATAATATATAATATTTATATAATATTATATATATTATATATAATTATATATATATATATATATATATATTATATATATATATATATATATATATATATATTTATATATATATATATATTATATAATATATTATAATTTATATATTATAATATATATATATATATTTATATATAAATGTATATGAACATTTATATTCTACATTATATTTCAGACGAAACAGCGTTTAAAATCATATTGTATCATATATATATATATATATATTATATAGTATATATATAGAATATATAATATATATATTATATATATATGTATATTATATATTGATATATATATATATATTATATATATATATTATAAAATATATATATATAATATATATGTATATATATACCTATATATATATATATATTATATATATATATACTATATATATATATATATATATATATCATATATATAAGTGGGCATTAAACTCTACCGTTAAAAGCGTTAATCCGTTATATTAATCAGTTCAATTTTTCGTAAACTTTAACACTTTCGTTAATTTCGAAAAGAAGAACGGACTATATAACGAGTTACATTGTGAATTAACGTTAAAGATCGTTAAAATTTTCAACTACATTTGTTAACCGGTTTACCTTAAATTTACGAGTTTATAAAATATTTTCTTGTCAGATTTTAAATTGTATTAGATTGTGATTTCAGATAAATGATAAAACTTTTTTTTTTTTTTTCAAATTCCAACAAAATATACGCTTCTCCAATGGCTCAAATGTGTTTCAAATTAGCAATCATGTTCAAGATGTATCCTTTTATTTTTGCACTTTCTTTACCAGGAAATCAACATCTTTAAATCAAAGGCCGCGGTATGTGCAAAGCGTGGGATTTAGCTTTTTGTTGTTGATCTTTAATTAAGCTTACCCTGTAGATAGGATCAACATAAATAGCAGCAGCAAGTAGAATATTATTGTCAATGAGAAAAATTTCTCTTCGTACCGTGGAGTCTTTTATTTCTTCATAATCTTAAATATAGATAGTATAAGGTTGAAGGTTGAATTTATTAGAATCTAATTCAAATTGAAACAGGTTACAGGTTAAAAAACTTCTAAGTTTGTAATTGCATTTTGTGCTGTGGAAGTCGCAAGTCAGTGAATTTGTATGAAGTGATTGAAGTCATGCACTTACAGAGTCACAATTCTCACAACTGTCGACAAAATTTTCTGACTCCAAACTCTATTCTGTTGAAAGTTACCGACTCCAACTCCGACCTCTTGAAAATTACCGACTCCAACTCCGACTCCGACTCCACCCTCTTCAAAATTACCGACTCCTCGACTCCGCGACTCCGCATCGACAGCCCTGCTTTCTATCAATCATAAACTAGTTATTTATGGTTGTAGCAACATGCACAACTTAGAGGACATAATTTATAGCAAGGAATTGATTGTTGGGGCAAATTTTGTATCACTATTGCCGAAATTTTTAAAAATTGATTTTTCCTCAATTTGCCCATTATGCCGTTCCAAATAAAACTTACAGTATAACCTTGTATTATTCATTAATTAAAAAAATATATAAAATTGACAATTAAAGAAATAAATCAAGGATAAAAGGTATCATTAGTATGGAAAATCACTTTGCCACCAGAAACGAAAATTGCAAAGTTTTCACGCGGTGATATTTTTCAATATTTATAAAATTCGTTTTTGAAGTTCGTTAACAAATATTGCATAATCAAAATGCTACAGTGTGATAGAATATTTGCAAATATATATGTAATACAGTGTGGCAAATGTTATATAAATTGCTTATTCTATAGTGCATATTTTTTCTACATTGAATCTTAAGAGGGCTATATTTTAAGACATATTATACTATAAATACTAATATATATATATTATATATTATATATATATATATTATATATAATATATATATTATATATACCTATATATTTATATAATTATATATTATTAATTATTTAATATATATAATATATATATTATATATATATATATATTACTATTTTTCTCAACAAACCCCAGAAGGACTTTCGTCTCTGTCAGCTGGGACCCTTCAGAAATGGTCCTTGGGAAAGCACAGGGCCTGAGGCTAAATCCACTTTTAAATGGCCAGGCTATCCGGAGCCGGATTTAATTTCCCATTTGTAGCAAATGTACACTGCAAATGTTGTACTCATTAACTCTTGAGGGGACGGGAAGCTGGAGTAATAGAAAATTAGCTACTACATTCTCTCGCTCCAACCAGTCTCGAACCTGGGTCCCCTCGCTTGCTAGGCGAGTGCTCTTCCACTGAGCTAGGAGCACGTCTTTTTAGTTAATATATTATATTTGATATTGATAATATATATTATATATATATATATATTAGTTATAATAATAAATATATATGGAAAAAAGTCCAGTGTTCTGTTTTCAGGAGAACCACAATAACAGTAGAAAAATTTGTGAGTCGACTCCGATTTTTCACGTGCCCCTAAAACATATATTCCAGTAGGGGGCTCGAGCCGATTGGGGACAGAAGGGAGGAATCTTTCGATCGTCCACACTAGACGCCGAGAGACCTGACAAATGGATATCTATGCGGTCCTTTACTCTACGGTGTTGTTATTTTTAAATCGATAAACTGATATTAGTATATATAGTTATAATATATTATATGTATATACTATATATACTTATATATATGATATATATTTATATTTAATTATATATATAATTATATATATATTCAAAACATAACTGGTACGCGAAAAAGCGCGAGTCGATCCGGCAGAATTTTCTACTTTTTTCTACTAAACAGAAACTGGCTTTTTTTAAATATATTTTGTTTAATTATATTATACTATATATATATATATTATATATATATAATAATTATATACATATATATATATATATATATATTATATATATATATATATATTAAGAATCAAATATATAACGCACCCCGGTAAAAGTGTGAAACTATTATATATAATAATTATATATATAATATATATATATAATATTAATATTTATTTATTAATATTTTTTAAATTATATAATATATATTATATATATATATATAATATATATATATATATATATATATGTTATATATATATATATATATATAGTATATATATAAGTACTATATTATATATTATGTTATATATATATATTATATATATAATTATATATATATATATTATATATTATATAATAACCCCTATTATTAAACATACATAAAACATAAAAACTAAACACAAACCCAATACAATATACGTACATATATATAAGTATTATATTTATAATACTAATCATAATGAATATTTTTATCACCCTTAGTTTTTTAAAAGAAACGTTGTTCTAGTTAAAACTGTTTTATTTAAAAAATGCACATATTATTTTCGAATTGAAACACATTTATCAAGTAAAAAGTCACTGTATTTAAAACATTTAAAATTTAAAAATTGGGCTAGATTGGAGAGTTTTGCTTTTAGGGTGTTGTGTAGGTTGGGGTGTTCTTTGCAAATGGATTTTAGTTTTTTGTTGAAAGAGGATGTGGAGTTGTTTAACGGGTTGTTGTTTAGACGTGTGTAAGTATTGTTGTCAGACAGTAGAGCGTTACATTTGTCATTATAGTCTTGTGTATTTAGAATTACTATGTTTTGTCCTTTGTCTGATCTTGTTATAATTATATCTTTGTTCTTTTTTTCTTTTTTAAGGGCAGAGTAGAATTTTCGGGGAAGCATTATTCAGCTTTTCACCGAACTCGAAAGAGAAATACTTAGAAGAAAACTTAAAGATATTAAACAGGAAATAAACGCAGCATTCAGAAAGTGTACATCAAATTTCCGTAGATTTCAGACCACATGGTATAACTTAAACCCAGACCAACATCTTGGATTTACCAATCTCCTTCAAATAGCACACAATAAAAAAGATCAAGTAATAAATAACAAAAAGAAAATACTAAACAAAAAACTGGATTCAATATTTCGCAATACTATTTGGTGCAAGTTTTCCAATCCTAATATTATAAATAATATATCATCATATAACCTGACATTTGACGAGTCCATAGTCTTAGGTTACGGCCTTTCATTTGCAATTGAACAACCAGACCCCATACTACAATTCATAAATGATTTCGATTTCTGGACAAAAAAACACAAAGATATCAATATAAACACAGATGTTCTTAAAGGTATAATTCTACAACATATCTATACTACAAAACAAAATAATGCACTTCCCATAAAATTCTACTCTGCCCTTAAAAAACTAAAAAAGAACAAAGATATAATTATAACAAGATCAGGATAAGGGACAAAATATAGTATTACTCAACACAATAGATTATATCAACAAGTGTAATACCCTCCTCTCAGACACCAACACCTACACTCGCCTACAAAACAACCCCTTAAACAACTCTACCTTGTCTTTCAATAAAAAATTAAAAAGCATAGTTAAAGACTTTCCCATTCTATACGACAATTTAAAAGCAACCATGTCTCCAATTTAGCCCAATTTTACGGTATACTGAAGATCTATAAGCCCAATATCCCCCTCTGTCCGATGATATCAAACAGAAACTGCTACACTTATAAACTTTCAGCATGGCTCTCTAAACAATTAACGCCACTTATCAATAACATTGCAAAAAAAAAAAAAACACATAAAAAACATCCACAGTGAACTTCATAAAAAAAAATACAACATTAAAATTAAATTCCTGCACACAACACATTTTCTAAAGTTTTGATGTCACATCCTTTCTTCACCTCTGTACCGGTCACACAACATTACCTATGCTAGAAAGTACATTTCTGATGACAACATAACAACTCATCATCTCCCCTTCCCATCATATTTAGATCTATAAAATTTCACTACGACACATAGTTTTTTCAATTCCAAGACAATTTCTACCTACAAAAACAAGGACTCAGCATGGGTTCCCCCTGTCCCCTACACTTAGCAATATATATATATAATATATGGAATTAACATAACTTTATCAGATCCTCCCTCTTCCGGATTTACAAAATGCAAACTTGCACCGCTCTGTAGACGATATTTTTGTTTCCTTACCCAATAATATGGATCCTAACAACATTCTACAACAAATAAACAATATACACCCAACTATACAATACACTATAGAAAAAACTACTAACTCATTCATACCCTTCCTAGATACATTAATATCATGGCAAAACTCATTTCATCTAAATTTCTCTGTGTACCGTAAACCCACAGCAAACCCTACATACATACACTGGTTTTCATCACACTCCACAACCATAAAAACAGCCACCCTCACTTCCTTATACACCAGAGACTTCAAATTATGCACACATAAATTTAGAAAATGAAACCAATCACATCAGAACTACTTTTCAAAAATTACAATATCCCAATCATTTAATAAACAAAGCTTACAGAAAAGCTAAAAATAACTACTACAACCAACACACACAGACCACACAAAACATCCCAACAAACACCTCTTACCTCCCTATTCCAACCAAAACAATCCAACAATTCAAAAAATATATACCTAAAAACATTACACTAACTACCACTAATGCCCTACCATTAAAAAAAACTTTTCCATCCTCCAAAACCACACCCAACCAGCCCAATGCATATACACTATAGCCTGCAACCAATGCTCTAAAACCTACATTGGTGAGACAAACGACTTTACAAGAAGAAAAAATCAGCACACATATGACTTAACGACTGGTAACCAAAACTCTTCATTAGTAATACATAGATCACATAATAAACCACCGCATAAAACATCAAAGCAATTGCCAGCCTCTATTTACACATCTCAAACACACACAAAGGAAACTCATAGAACCTTCTGTGTAAGTATCATTTAACACTTATAATAATTTTAAAAGGTGAAATATTTTAGACACTACACAACTCAACATACTAAACCCAATCACAAACAATTCATAACATAATAAAAAATGAAATCAAAACCAACAATACTACCAGCAACATACCCAACAACTTATACTCGTATCACCAAACCTTAAAATAAAGTATTGAGTTAGTGTATATGAAAAAATATGCTGAAAGGAATGGGACCATATATAAAAGTGTGTGTATATACAGTATAATTGAGAATAGTAAGTATAACAATCACTCTTTTTGCTTACAGAATCATAAATATACACAAAATTATTAAACAAATCTGAATTTACTAGTCGCACCAAAATCTAACGCTTCAAAAACGAATAATACTACTCTAAAAAGGTCCAAGAACAAAATATTGCCAATTTCAACTCAACTTACAAGTTATTAATCTCTAAAAAAAGAAGAATTCAATGTTCCAGTTCGTTAAAAAAAGAAACGTGTAATACTAAGACAACTGAAGAGGTTCCTGAATGGAACGAAGGTCTCTTGTCTTTTTATTTTTTATTTCACGTTTATGTTGCAATTCCAAAATGTTTTAAATACAGTGACATTTAACTTGATAATTGTTATCAATTCGGATATTACTGTGCATTATTTTTAAATAAAAACGTTTTAACTAGTACAACGTTCTCTTTCTAAAAAACTAAGGGTGTATTATAAAATACTTTACTACTAAAAAACTACGCAGAAAAGTAATAATTATTTTAATTATATAAGATAAATATATATATTTAATTTTATATATATATATTAATATTATGAATATGTATTATTATATATATTTATATACAGTATATATATATATTAGTATTATATATTATATTATATATATATATATATATATATATATAGTATTATATATTATATATATATATTGTTATATATATATATATATATATATATATAGTATATACATATATATATATATATGTATATATTATATTATATATTATATATATTATATTATATATATATATAATTATATATATATATATTAATATTATATATATATATATATTTATTATATATATTTATATTATTATATATTATTTCTCTTTTTTCCATCTTCCCTTTTAATTCCCAGACTGGGAGTAAGGTGCGTAACGTGACAAGCATCGGAAAAGAAAAACAGTAGAAGAATATGACAAAAGTAGAAAAGAAAGCAACCTTCGCCTGCCCCTCTGTTACCATTAATTAGCAAGAACTCGTCGCAGTCAGAAATACCCTAAGGCTTTACGACCGCGACGGATCCTCAAGTATGGTTAAATTGTCAAGTGTTAGGGTTCATGCCCCTGGCCCAGGTGGGCCACAACAATACCCCTCACAAAACCCGCCCTTCCTCCTATCATGCACTTTTGTCTTCTCCGCTTCTTGCCAAACTCACCATTTCTCTCCTGCAGACATTCCTTACAGACTCAATCCACTTTTACTTGTCTCCCAGTCGGTCGGTTCCCAACACACTCACCACTATTACATCCGCGTTAAACCAAACGGCTATCTTATCCTTTCACATGGACCAAACCATTCGCACATACTTTCATTATTCTCTGTTTTACCCCTTCTTCACACACACAACTCTCTATGCGTTCATTCCTCTTTTCTCAATTCTTCTCACTACCATAACTCACCCCTAAGATTTGTTCCATCTGAACACATTTGAACTTTAGAGATCTACACTTCTTATTTCAGACCATATTCTCACTACTATACAATAAACACAGGTAACAACATACCCTCATTGCAACCCTAGCGCACTCCCGACTTAGCTTTTTACATTCAACCTACGATTTAAATGCACAGACACTTCCTGCATTCACATGCTTTCCTACTACACTCTGCATCATCCTGTCCCTTTTCATCCAAAATATACCTTAAATATTTAAACTCAGACACTTGTTCCAGTCTGCTCACTATCTAAAATAACTTCACACTGAGGGCTGTCTTCACTCACACCATAACCTTACTCTTATTCTACGTTTATTTTTCAAACCCTCTTTACACACCCTTGCAATTCTTCTACCAATCATCTTAAATCTCTCTTGTCAGATTCGCCACAAGAACCAAATCATCCGCATATATAATAGGTAGGGCACCGTCCACTCATCTCCATTCTCCAATATTCCAACACCATTTCCTGCCAACCCCACCTCTAATTACTTTCTAACCCCATCCATATACAATTGAATAACAGGAGCATAAACACAAACCTGCTCCACTCCGCTATTAATACTAAAAAAACACTCACTTTTGACACCATTTATTCTTACACATGCCTCACAATCCTCATACATCTTTTGATTCCATTCAGAGCTACCACCAAAACACCATATATCACTAATACCTGCCATAAGCTTTCCTATTACTCTTATCAATACGCCTGTTGTAAATTATAAACCTAAATTATAATTTATTCTTCTTTCCCCTCATTTTCTCATTCATTTGTTTCAATTGTAAAGAATTTGATCCACCACATCTGTACCTCTTCTAAACGTCCCTTGTTCTTCACCAATCAGTCCTTCAGCTACCCTTCGACGCACTCTTTCGACCAAATACCAGGCATATATATCTTCCTACAACACTCAAAAACTATTCCCTTAATTTCTTGGGCCGTATTTATATACCGGCCTTTTCAATTCTTTTTGTCCTTTTCGTTACACCCTCCTCCCTTATCAAAACTTCAAATTTATGGAACTCGATTCCTTGGAGAATTTTTTTCATAAGGAAGCCTGGACGTCGCAAAATACTTGGCGAAATCTCTTCCTTATAGTCCAAGGATAGCTCTGAATACCAACCTTGACTTTCTCCTTAAGATTTTGTTTTCCGAGCGGCAGCCATGCTTGTTTTTGTTATTGTACAATTTGTCGCTATTGTTTATGTAATTATTTCATTTGGTAGGCATTTATTATGTAAAATGATGTTTGTTAAATATATACTTTGTGTAAGAAAATACCAAAAACCACATAATTAGGCTCACACCAGAGAAATAGGCAGCGTGCAACCTTCGACCGGGACCTAACTTTAGTGTAAGGAGCGCAGATGATATTTTTATATTTTATAATTTCGTAGCTAGGCTACGTTCACCCTACGGCTATGCCAACCAAAGCAACTGGAAGTAATAAATGTGAAGCAACACATCTTCAATTCTCATAGTATTTTTATTAAACGCGTTTAGATTATTTCATTAATTTTTTTTCTTTTTAATATTTCTAAAAATTTACATACATAAAATTACTATATTAATAATACTTTTATTTTGTTCTAGTTTCATTTACTTTGTGTTTCATTGGCTATTGGTCTCTGACGTCATGAAATATGATGACGTTTTTCCTTGAAAACTGTCTTCGATAAGTAAATCCCGAATAAAGGAAAGGGTGGTTTTTAAATAGCAAATTTTTTTTAAGATTCTTATGCAGTGGAGGAATGCTTATCTGAGGTCCTTTACGGAAAGTCAAGACGTTTTTCAAAGTTGATTTAATAAATACGGGCCCTTACAGTTCCTTCTTATTTCCCTTACCGCTATATAAGTAGATACTATTACTGCTCTCCTCCAATCCCTGGGAACTATATCCTCCATAACCGCTTTATTACACAACTTCAAATCCAATCAATCACGATCTTGCCTCCATTCTTGATTATTTCACCAGTAATTTCATCTATACCTGCAGATTTACCATTCTTTAGCTTTTCTCCTCTACCCATTACCTCTCCTTGCTAATAACCTCATCCCCAAAATGACCATATTCCTTCTTTGCACCATCAAACCCCACACACATTCACTATCACCTCTTCCTTACTGCAATTATTATGCAGATTCTCGAAGTGTTCTTCCACACCTTCCCCCTCAAACATCGTTTTCACAGTTTACAAATTTTAATCTTTAAGATAATCAAATTATATATATAGAATCTTAGAATTTTATTATTTATAAATTGTTTTTGGTCAGGTAACCAGGCACATAAAAAACCAACGTACCGTAGACTCTCGGTTTGACAACTATCACTGCGGTGATTGACGTCATCCTTTACATAATTCGAGTTAAATCTTCATACTCGTTGTATGATATATTCCCATTAGAAATTTAAAGCAATACAGAAATTGCTCTAATTACCTTATTAAATGTCCTTTTAAAATGGTGCTTGATCCAGAGTTGGATATAGTACTTAACAATGTATCATAAAGAGGACATTTGATTTTTGTACTTATTCTTGAAGTTATGCAAAAAAAAACTATTAAATCACAATTATAGTTAAATTTGAAGTTATTCAAGAAAGAACCCAAAGTGCACCTCCTCTCCAAATTTCGTTAAACAATATTGGTTATTAAGGAAGTTATCAAACTTGGAAGAGGGCAATTATTTTTAGTAAGAAATAGCCTCTTAAATTTTACTCTTTTCATAGGAGTAAAGTACCCGTTATAATTATACTACAACTTTGAAAATTACACCAATGTTCCCCTTACTATTAAATAGTAAAAGTCTTGAGTTTGAGACTTCTGGGTTACTTGTAACCCCTAAAAATGGGGTTAGGGGCTAAAAAAAAAACTTTCTTTTTAAATTTCCTTCACAAAGGCACCTACTATATTTTTTAAATTTTCCCCATTAGCGTTTTTGCTTACTTTTTGTGTGTGAATTTAGTTTGTATGTTTAAATAAAAAAAAATAGTTTTAAGGGTGTTTGTAACTATAGCGTCTGACAATATAAGAATTTTTAGTTACACCGAAAAGAAAAGAAAAAAAAGAAAAGTCAAACATCTCGTAGATTCTCCATTCCTAAACATTGAAAAACTGGACACTAATTTTAAATCGAAAAAA
>JABUQX010076776.1:15000-44104 GCA_015478945.1 Trachelipus rathkii | reverse complement strand
AGCAGTAAGAGGCAGTTAAAAGCAGTATTTTTAAAACTAATCCCCCTCTAATCCCTTTGTTGCTAGCAACACCACTAATTTGATTACTGTATTATACTGTTCTTAAGTCTGAAGTAATATGTTGTGTAATAAAATTTTTGTGCAATTGTGAGTAAAATTTAAAATGATTATATAAACAGCACTCTGTGTTTTTTGCGTCTGACATTAAAATTTCTAAACAAAAAAGTTTAATCGTGATAAAAAGTAAAATTCTTTGGTTCAAAGATAGAATTGATCTGATGTATAGATAGAAGTTTTAAGAAACTGCTTGAAATACTATTTTTACAAACTAATTAAGATAATAATAAATGTACGGTATTTATTAAAAGCATTTAAAATGATATTTAATAAATATATATATATGAAGCCACGTATGTGTGTGCGTGTGTGTGTGTGTGTGTGGGGTTTGTGTGTGTGTGTTGTGTGGTGTGTGTGTGTGTGTTTGGTGTGTGTGTGATATGTGTGTGTGATGTGTGCGTGTGTGTGATGATGTGTGTTTAATAATACGATAACAATGCGGCATTGAGAGTAAGATAAAACCAAATATTATAAAAGTAAAAATAATTAATAATAAAAAATAATAGTAATAAGATAATAATAATGAAATAAAAACTAATATAAACTAATAAAAAAATAAAGTTAATCTTATCATGTTTTAAATGAATAAGTTTTAAAACAAATAAAAAAATATAAAAGAAAAATAATGTTATAAAATATGAGTTTAAAGCAGTAAAATATGAGTATAAAGCAGTGAAAACATGAGTTAAACAGTAAAACATGAGTTAAGCAGTACAACATATGAGTTAAAGCAGTTAAAACATGCAGTAAAAGCCAGTACAAGCAGTAAAAACAAAAGAGCATACTAATCCCTTTTGTTGCTATGTAACTGCTCTACTGATTTACTGATTTTCACTGCTTTAAGGTATGTAATGTTAATACAATTAGTAGTGAGTTTAAAGCAGGTAAAAACATATGAGGTGGAAAGCAGTAGAAACATGAGTCTAAAGCAGTATCTTAAAGCAGTAAAACACCTAAAAGCATACTAAATCCCCTTGTTGTTATGTAACACTCTCGTATTTTTGACTTTACGTGATTTACTGCTTCTTTGAGGATTGTGAAATCGTTAATAAATAATAATATTATGAGTTAAAGCAGTAAAAACATATGAGTAAGGCAGTAAACATGGATCGTGTTTAAGGAGCAGATAAAGCAGGTAAAACACCAACAAGCGCTACTAAAGCCCCTGCTGCTACTGTAACCACCCTATTGATTTACTATTTTACTGCTTTGAAGGTCTGTAAAGTATATAGATCTTTAATAAATTTGCGTTCAATTGTAGTAAAAATAAAAAGGTTATATATTTCCAGGCACTCGTGGCTTTTTCTTCCTTTCTCCTTCCTCATTCCTTTTTCATTATTTATATTTGCGTATTAACTTTTCTTAAATAGCAAAGATTTCTTAGCTCTAATTTTTAATGTTTATTGCTCAGCGTATTTCCCCTGGTATTTAGAGTCGAACTACCACGACTCAGTTATCCGACTCATCAATTGTGAAATTAGTCGCTGATGGGGGCTTACCCCCAAACGGCTCCTCTGGGATAGCCGTTCCTGGATCTATGACTCATTTTATTTTGAAGTAAAAGGTCTGTATATGTATATTATATATAATATATATATATATATTATATATATATATATTATATATATTATATATATATATAATATATATGTGTGTGTGTGTACGTTGTGAGGCTGTAGGTGTGAGCTACGGGCGTGTGTATGTTCATCTAGGGGGGGTTGGTATGGATCTATGGCGGGGCTTGGGTAAGGGTAGGTGTGTGTGCTTGTGGTGTATATAGGGAGTAGGGTGTATTAGTGTCTAGGTGATGTGTGTTTGTATGTGTGTAGGCTTGTTTGGGTGTGAGCGTAAGTGCCTAGGGTGGGTGTTGTGTGTAGGTTCAGGTGTAGCGGGTTGTGGTGTGGTATAAATAGCCTAGCGGGTGTGCGTCGTGTGCATAAGTGTCATTAGTGTGGGTGTAGGCGTGCGGTGTAGGTGCTGAGCTAGGGTGATGTGAGTCTAGGTGGGTGTATGGTTTGTATATTGTGTAGGTATGAGGTGTGAGCTAGGGTGGATGTATGTATCTAGGGTTGGGCCTTCTACATACTTTCCCTGTCCTATTTGATGTGGTACTGGAATAGTATACGGGATTATACTCTGTCTACCGTGTATGTTAACGCGGCCTTGTACGGGTCAGACGCAAACACTCTGGGATACTTATATAATCATTTGAATAGTTCCCTACCAGAACTTTTATCTTTGTCGCTGCGTCCCTACTTTTATATAATTTTTGTACTCAGGAGGTGATGGAGCTCCAAAGCAAGCAGCGAGAGGCAAGCGCGGCGGCAGGGTGGGTGAGTGGCCGGAGCGGAGGCAGGGGGCGCGGCAAGGAGGAAACAAGCGGAGAAAGACGGAGAAGCGACAGGCCGCGCCAGCATGCGCCCGAGGACAAGGCGGAAAGGTAAAGGGTCGGGAGGCGCAAATTGAGTGCCCGTCGGGCGGGCGGCGGGAGTCAAAGGCGGGTATGAAACTGAGGGCACCACGGTCAAGAGGTGGGAGAGCGCGGAGCGTGGGACCTGTCAAGAGGGCGGCGCTGGGGGGCTGGTTGCTCCTGGGGTCAGGCTAGGTTGTCGACTCGCTGAGGGGGCATGAAGACGTGAGGCGGTGACGCGCTAGTGGAGCGTAGGGTGCTTAAATACCGTATGTCGAGGCCACGATGGCATGCTTGGGTCACAGCAAAGGGTGAGGTTGGGTGGGGTAGAAATGGCACCTAGGAGTAGGCGCGGCAAAGCGCTGGTCATAGTGTGCTCGCTGATGTGGCACCGCGGCTGGAGTGCCGCCGGGGGAAAATGGGGTGGGAATAGCCCCCCAATGGAAGAGCGAGCTCGCGAAGGGTGGTGGTAGGCAAGGATGGCGAACCGTGTGCTCAAAAGGAAGGCCGTGAGGCCGGCGGGGTGCCGCGGAGAGGTAGCGGGGTAGGTGTAGCAGCGCGAAAGGTGAGGGTGTGGCTGGACTTGGGTAAGATAAGGCTATGCCGGCGTCAACGGACGCTGGTATGATGGTTCATAGAAGCTGTGGTGGGGTGAGTGTGGGGAGTGGTGTGTGATAGTGATAGAAATCGAGGAGGGTGTGTGAGTGTAACGTGTAAGCTGTTGGATAATGTGTCAGAAGCAGGAGCATAGTCGAGTAGCGATTGCTCCAGTGGTGTTTATGTGCGATACTGATAGGTGGAGTATTGTACTACAGATCCGTCTACTTTCTACTGGCTTCTTCTCTGCGGAAAGAAGCGAAAGTCTGGCTTAAAGAGCGCGGGGTTAAAGGGATGTGGTGGGCGGCGAAGAACGCGTGGCCGGCAGGGGGGCGTGCCCGAGAGCCTGGTGGCGAAACACTAGAAAAGCCATGGTGAAACGTAGGGTGTAAAAGGCGAGCGGTGGGCACGAGGGGATGAGTTGCGGGTAGGAGGAGAAAGAGAAGGTAAAAGAAGTGGGTGGAAAAAAAAGAAGTAAGTCGCAAGAAGAAGTTAATGGAACGGAGAGTATGGAGCCATTGGACAGAGCACCAAACAGGCCGAAAGCCAGTTTGATAACCGTGCTGAAAGAAAAGAGGGCGCTGCGGAATTTAAGAGAAAAGTCAAACGCGATATTAAGCGCAAGTGTGCAGAACCAAAAAAGCGATAGGATTGTAAGAGAGTGAGATGGCGTTGAGGTGTAAAGGCATAAGTACGGGGGGGATCCTCGGGACCGGGGGGTAGGCATAAAAAGAAAAAAGCAGGGAATATAAATGACAGGCGGCGGGGATAAATAGTGAACCAAACGAAAAGGCTCTAAGCAATGCGAGGAGAGAAGGGGATGATAAAAATTAGGGGCAATAGGGGGTTGAGAAATAACGGGGTAAGCATAATAGAAAAATGAACCCAGCGCTGGCAAAACGGGGGACAACAAACAGGGAGAAAACAGGGTGAGCATGAAAAAATTGAGCAGTTATAGGGAATGATGGAGAGAGAAAAAACAATCTGAGAGAATAGATAATAGGAATAGGTGGGGGACTATATATAGGTAGTAGTATGGAAGAATAAGGGTAGAGGTAGGTGTGGATACAAGAATACACGAGGGGATGAAGGGCTCAAATAATAATAGTAAAATGGGTGGAGTAGGAAAAAGGGAAATCCAGCCGACACCAGTAAAGAAGGAGTTACACGATATAATCCAGTCAATGATCATGAGGGAGGACTGAGAGACGGATAGTAGTACGGGGAAATGAGTAGTAGGGCGCGGGAAGCCGGCTCAAGTGGAAGGGGGGAGAAGTGAGAGATCACTGAATAGGGTGAGTAGTAGCTGGTGACGAAGGTGACGTGACGACATACCTAGTGAGTATGAACGACTGTGCACAAGCATGGATAGAAAGATTCTCAGGAGTGTGTAAAATTTAGGGGAGAGTTAGTGGAGCAAATAGGGATGATTATAGCGAAGAGATGTGTGGTGTCAGCGGCAGACGTAAGGTCTATTAAGATTGTTGGTGTGATGGAAGTCGGCAGCCGCGCAACATAATAGTGAATATAAATAGAAAACACGGCCGCGTCTGCGTACATATAATTAGAGGCACTTCAACGGGGGGGAACGGGGGGTGGCGCAGGGGGCGGTGAAGGGGCACAACTTCCCAATTTAGTTAAGGCGGGGCGGCTAAGGGCGCTACCAATACTAGCTTCAGGAATGTGAAGAGGCATACGGGATGAGCGGGAACGGAGGGGGCACGGCGCGGAAAAAAAGATAAGTGTATACGTCCAGAGCTGTTCGGCGCGTCCCTCAGACTGGTACCTCTAGAGTCAAATTTTATCTAAAGAGATGCGTTACACCAGCCAGATATTAATGTTATTCCTTATGCAGGTGATGGAGATGGTAATTCGCGCAATCCGAAAAAGAAGGTGGGAGATAAGGATGTGATTCCATGGCGCATGGAGTGCGAGCGGCCCGCAGTGAAGTCGCATGCACACCACCGGAGGTCAAGAAGAACAAATAAGAATATGAGAACACAGGTCCACCCAATGATAATTATGCGCAGAACGTCTGTGCATATAGCGAAAAAGGCTAAGTAGTATAAAATGCAAAGCGACAGTGGCCAAGGGGCGCCGTAGTACGACGCCCTGGCCCGTGGGCATTAGTGAGGGAGAGAGACCGAAAAAGAAACAGGGAGAAGGAGGGAAGAGAGAAGGAGTACCTGATAGAACCTTCGTGAAGAAGAGTCAGATGACGTAAGGATAAATATAGAGAGAGTATAGATAAGTGAGTAATGAAGCATAATGGAATATAGTGATAGTAAGACGTAGTAAAGGAAAATAACATATATATAATGATAAATAAAATATTGGAGTAGGCGACGTTAGTAGATAGAGCTGCCCCAGGGGGGTAGATGGGCTAACAGATGTAGGATAACAGCGACAAAGAGGTAGGCTCAGATAAAAGTAAGCCAAAAAGGGGAGGTCAGTAATGTAAGGGATCGATCTCAGCGGGCGGATAGCCCCCGAGTAGCAAAGGACCAGCCCGCGCGTAGCAGTGGTAGTGAGGGGCCTCAAGGCCAGGGGGCTGCACACGGAGGGGCGAATTGTATGAAAAGAAACTCACTAGCCTGCTAAGTTCATAACGGCCCTGGGGGCAGGGGGTGAGGTTGCAAGATGAGAGAGCAGGTTTTATGGGGGGCGGCGCGTCGAACCCGGATCGGGCGCCATAAATGCTGCAGTTAGAAGGGAGTAGGGAACTCAGAGTTGACGGAGGCGCCAAGATGGCCGGTTCACTATGTGGCGGCGACGCGACGAGCCGCACCGCCGCCGGCCGGGCAGCACAGAGAACGCTCACGGGACCGGCCAGACGAAGCGCCAGTCCACGCGATGGACGTCAGTTCGGACGGCAGGGGAAGTGCGGAGGGTACGACACGTGGCAGCAGGGTAGGAACGCACGTAGTCACGAATCACCCGTGCCTAAGTATCGGGAGGCACGCACACGCTTGCAGTCGACCCAGGCGAATGGGGGCGCAGACGGCGGGCGGCTTCAGCACGCTAGGGGGCGATAGGAATCACTCGAACAAAGGGTGAGAGAAAAGCGTTGCCGGGGATAGAGTGCAAAAGAGATGTGCCAAGGATAAGGTAGACAGTGGGAGCGTGAAAGGCTAGTTCAAGGCCGTGAGGGGCTCGACAGGAAGTGCGCCGTACGTTATAGTGAAGCTGGTGCGCTCCTCGGAAACAGGCACGTGGCGCGGTATCCCGTGGCAGGGGCGATGACCTTCGAGAGAGCAATGAACGAGTGCAGTGCATCGGCGCATTACGATGAACAGGTAGTAACTGAGAAGGAAGTAGTTTGCGGGAGTGTGATGAGGAAGGACCCCCGGATGGCACGCGCTAGGGAGCAGTTATAGGAAAAAAAGACACGAGCAGAGGAGGCTCGGGCAGCCGACAGTGTGCGGAGAAAAAAAAACGGTCGCGACACCCGGGCCGAGAGCGGGCGGGTAAGAGTGGCAGGGCCCACATCGAGCTGTGGTGCGTGCGGGCCGCGCGTGGAGGATTCGCGCGTGGCTAGGCTCGGCAGAGGGCCTAGACAAGGTGTAAGCGCGGAGAGACAGAAGGGGCCGCCCGCGCCTCTCGCGGGGATAGGCGGGGGCATGAGGGACATATCATCGCGGGAAGAACGCACCACGGTCACGACAGTGTCAAGCGCGGCAGAGCGCGCGCGGAGGCAAAGGCCGGACAGCGTCAACGGTGGCCCGCGGAACCACCCAATAAAAGTAAAGGAAGTTAGAAAATGATAGGCAAGAGGTACATGTGCATGACCCAAAACGGAGCATAAAGATGGGCGCAAAGGAAGTTAAAATACACGGTAAAAAAAAGCAAAAGCAGGCGACATACACATAGACACCTCGCAGAGGAAACTAGGGGGACACTAGGGCAGGTCAGGGGAATCAAGGTGATCGGCGAAAAAACACAGTGCGCAGTAAAGGTGGAGTGGAGGCTGTACCGACAGCACAAGAGCATGGTTGGGAAGGCGAGGCAGCAGGGTGCCGAACTCGACACGGATCGTCACAGGCCTAGAGGCACAAGGCGGAAGAGCTGTCGGAGACGGACCGGTCAGAGCTCTCCTAGGGGCATTGGGTAAACGTAGCGGGCCGTTAGAATGCGTGGCTTCCCTACACCGGACTACAGGGCTCTGGAGCGCTGAACGCGGCGGCGAACGAGGGGATAAAGTGCGAGGCCGTTGATCAGGGGTGAAGACGGTCAGTGAGGTGAGAAAAAGTAAGAGGGGCGGATTGAAAGCACCCAAAAGTACGCCTCGGGTCAAGAAGTGTAGCCAGGGAAACCAGTGTAGTGGATACATAAGCTCGTTCAATGGCTGCAGGGGTGAGTGGACCTGAACGAGTAAAGGACTATAATAGTGAAGGCCTTACAATAGTATAATAGACCGAATAATCATAAAAAAAGGTATAAAATATAAGCCAGTAGAGGACGAGGTGACTCAGAGAAACGAGATAGAAAATATGGCTACAGTGTCGCACCCTACGGAATGACAATAAATAAAGATAACTCTGTAAAGGAGTCAGCGGGGGGAAACCGAAGCTAGGCTAGGGGGCGGTATATCGAAAAAGGCCCTAGCAGTGGTACTAGGCGCCCTCCTGAGATAGGTAAATAAGTAGAGGGGTGAGGGCACCTCATAGAGGAGTAAAATAATAAGCCAAAGCTGAAAAAGAACTATGAAAGAAGATAACTTAGTATGGACGACCGGAAGAGTGTTATTGATATCTCAGGGATAGGATTGCTGATATGTATACTTGTAATAAAACGTATTTGGGCATGATTGCAGTAGCTATATGAGAACCTTGCAATGATGAGGGGAGTCATAGAGATGGAGTGTAGCATCCCCTCCGAAAAAACCCAGGAACGTGTTAGAAGATGAGCACTCTCTCTATATATGCATTCGAGAAATAGCACAGGCAGGATATCTCAGACGAAATTGTACGATCACCAACTGGCATCAATAACTAGGACATGTCAGCCTCAATATACTTTCGCGGGCCTCATAAGTGTGTATCATAAAATATATTTCATGTGGTGTTACAATAAGACAGAGTCCCAGCTGACTTCGATCAGGTGTCAACCGAGGTGGGTGTGCGTAAACAAAACAATTTGGTTGAGGCTTACTAGCATTCCGGCCTCTCTAAAGTTGATCCCACACCCAGACTCTCCGGAGTCCCTAATATAGGTTCAGAGGTTGGTATATAGGGTTGCACACATCCGGAGGGGCCCTGTGTGTTGTGGGTAGGGAGCTAAAAATCCCAATCAGGCGGAGGGCCCCACGAGGCACTAAATCAGGGGATAAAGAACACTCTTCCGACACAAGGTTATATCAGTCGTATCGACCAAACAAATACATTCACACTGTAAACTACATGCACATCCCGGTGGATGAGTGGAACGGGGTGACCGATTAGAAAAACAAGAGCGTGGAGTCCCAACGACGGGTTGCTCAACGACATTCACTGATACGGCGGGAAAGGTGAACCGGCGCACGCCGAGCACTAGCAATAGGGAAACCCGCCGAACCTTTGCATATAAGCACACTCCTATGAGCAGAGGGACATGGAATATCATGGCTATATTGAAGTAGACTGCGCCGCGCTCGGTTTACCCGTATGATTAAGCCTGAGGGAAAGCTGGTAAGGCCGTGATAAGGGGTCGCGGTGGAACGGCAGCAATAAGGGAACTAGTCCGGAGGATCTGGTCCAGAGAGGCACACCACAACAGGAGCCAACCACTCTCACGGAGGGGACCAGATGGGGTCCGAGGTGGTTGATTCATGGGATACGCTGGACTGTTGAACCGTATGTCGGTTGAGAGAGAAGGATATTAACTCACGTTCCTTATGAAAATTATTACGCCTTTGACCAGCCCATTCCTGTTATTTACGTTTATGTAGAACATCACATATGCTCTGATATATTGGTAATATTAATGTTCATCATGGTTGACGAAGGTTATGATGGTATAATATTTGTTTATATGTTAGAAAAAGTCTTAGATAGATGAGGACGGAAAGGATAGACCAAGGGGAAATAACGAGAAAAACAGTACTATGAAAACAGGCTAAAAAACGCGCGGGTAAGGGCCTAAAAGGCAAGGGCCCGACAGAGCAGACGAGATCCAGGCCCACCTACCAGACAAGTAACGGCGGCCTCTGGCCAAGGGATGCGCTAGGCCGACGCTAAGCGCGCGGGTACGAGCGCCTACTACTTCCGTAAGCCCAGGCTACACGATGCGTTTACTATCGCTTTTCGCCTACTACCTGCCAGGGTCCTTTAGCATAGTCAGACGATTAGTCAGAGCACATAGCAAAACACCGAAACAACACACCAGGGATAGACTGGCCCACAGAGATACGAGGCCAGGGACTATCCCGCAGAAGCCGCCTCGCCCCGTACAGGTTAGCTCTCGTTCTAACAGTATTACATAAATCGGACTCGCTGGCACCACACCAGGCGAGGCCAGCAGCAAACCCACACGATCATACGCCGGCAAATAATAGCAGGTCAGACGACGATAAATACTGCGATCACTACGCCTCTCCAACAGACGCTAGGCTTAGCTGATACATTAGAAAGCGAGGAAATGGCATTATATATATAGCTACATGACGATTACACTTGTAAAAGTACTTTAGAGCAGGTTAGAAGACCCCCAGTCAGCTTTAATAGGCGACGAAATAGAGAGTACCTGGCATATACTGCGTGTAACAAGAAGACTAGACGTGACACGATAGTCAGAAAGTCCATTCTGCCATCACTTAACATCGTCTTTAGTCAACTATAACTGACGAGTAAAAACAACCAGAGGATATATGGAAATACGTAAAGAGAAACCACGACTAGAACGTGTGGCCCGAACTCATTATTGCGTCAGCTCGCTGCTGACGATGGGATAGAAGAAAAAAACATCTTAAAGGCCACTATCTATTCGAACAAGCTGTAGGCCGGGGGATTGGACAGAAGACGCAAAGATCGAATCAGCATGGACTCATAATTGAAAAAAAACCAACTCCAGGCAGTAGAAAAAGAGTGTCTGCTCGCAGGGTCTACAAACATTTCAAGTAATCCTCCACCGCGCTCGTAGGGATTCCCTGTAGAGAAACAAACCCAAAGTGCGCCGATTTTGCTAGGCTTCTCTCAAAAATAAACGGCACCTCAAACTCCCCTACCAAAAAGTGAAATAGGTTCACAATTGTACACGAGTCAGAGTTATGCGCACGTATAGTATTTACGATCTCGAGCCCGAAGACGTTGCTTGAGAATGACAAAGAAAATTAGCCCAACTGGTTTGGGAATTTTCTGGAAATACCCCGAAATCACTGATAGGAGGGACCGGGATAGGACAGATGGAACCCAATCATGCGGAGAATGTATTTCACAAACCGTCCTTGGTGAAAATTACACCGTCTTAACTGCATAGAATGAGATAACTGCTGAGAAGGGACCCACAGCCTGTCGGTGATTTTCTTCTCTTCAAATTGGACCCGCCTATTACACAGGTTTGAACAGGAGGTGTATTGAATGTATGTACCATAGCAAAAATATTAGAAGCAGGAGCAGAGTGCGATACGCTACAGCTCAAGGGAAAAAAATATCAGGTTACATCAATCTAAAAGTCAAACCAATTAACGCCCACAAGCAAACCCATACTATGAGCCTCTGAGAACCACCCACGCCTCGACGCATGTTATAGAAACGCAAGTAGGCGGACACATACCACATCCTACCAGAATAGTGAGAACACTACCTAAATAATCCAGTTAAGAAAAGAAAACAGCGGTATAAAGACAAAGGGGGGAGAAAACATAATAACGCGGTATGCAAAAGAAGACTGACTCCGAAATAACCTAGAAACGCCATAAAGCTAAAGAGTGTGCACCAAACACAGGATGAGGCGAACAAAACAGTACTATATACGGGACAAATGGAGTGAACAACCAAAGCAAAACGGAGAAAAAAACCAGCCCTACTAAAGAGATGCTCCAATGATCTCGCCGCTAAGCAGCGAGCCGAAAAAAGGCCGATCGATACACCAAAACTAAACCGAAAGACAAGCAGAAAACAAGGGAGAAGCGAAACCAAAAGAGCAGACGGAGCGCGGATGGGAAAATAAACACATAGATAAAAGGAGGCGGAACCCTCAGAGAGGGAGGAAAAGGCACGGTCATAGACCCAAAAAAACAAAATCGCCGTCAACGGAAATGGACCAAAACATAAGACACAGGGTAATTAACGGTCGTGCAGGACAAAGAAGGCAGAGAGATTATATGGGGCATAACCCATGACGAACACAAAAACAGTGCCCAAAAAGACAAGACAAAACTTTAGAACATGAGTTAGGTACAGAGAAACGAAGCAGAAGGAAAACGAGGAAAAGAAGGAAAACTCATCACTCTCATAGCGAAAACGCACAGGACACAACAAAAGCACAGCGACAAGACAGAGTCGGAAAAACGAACGCGCACGAAGTGAACCGGGTGAAAAGAAAAAAGAGTAGAAAGGAAACCACTGAAGGTAGAAATAAGACTGACCAAGAGTGCAAAAGTTACATCGATATCATAAACATGAGACCAGAAGATAGGTTCAACCAAACTTAAAAATGTCAAAAGACGAAGAATCTTTAATTTTGCAATGGAATAAATTCGCCTCCCACTATTATTAAAATCCCTGGGAAAGATGTTTCTAAACACACAGAGATTAAAGAATAAGTCGCCAAGCTAGAAGATTAATCGTTAAATAATAGAGACAATGCCGAATTTTTAAAGGGACAGGAAAAAGCACATCAACTCAGGACTAAATGATGAATACTAATCAGAAAGCGACGCTACGCGATAAATCTACTTACATAGAGACAAGGAAAGAGATTGAAAATGCAATGGCTAAGTATCAAACAGATTATGCATACGTCAAAGCTAATAATCACTAGTGATGGAACATAGATAAGATTATTGAGACAGAACCCAACCAATGATCAAACTCTAATATCTTAAAATAGAATCTATGCGGAAGGAAAAATGAGGAAAATATGGCGGTCGTTACCTTCTTCCGAATGGTTTGCAATACTCTTCTCCCGAAGGATGGTAGCGCTATATCTCAGCATACTCCGTTCATAGAGGAGCCATATCAAGTGGCATACACGCTAGAAGGGCAACCCTGAAAGCGTGGATAATAGAATGGGCCTGAAACCGCGCCAAATAAGGCCGAGCTATGCAGATGTGAGGCCCAACTGCTACTCTTTTCTTAATGCTTTCCTGCCGACATTCCTCAGAGGAGGGAAAACGAAGAAGACGTAGCAGATGGAAACGGCAGGTGCATACCCACCAGCGTGAAAACAGAGATCGCGAAGCAAGCTCTGCCAGACCGGTTCCTGGGTATGGTCTCGAGAGCGCCTATAGCATAAAGAGAGGGAAAGAGATGCACCAGAAAGAAAGAAGATGGAAAATGAAAACAAATGCATCAGGGGCATACGGGAGGGAGGAGCACAGGAAGCCAAGACGACGGAAACGAAGCAAAGAAACGGAACCGGGCCACGCCAGACAGGGGCACAAAGAGGGGAGCGCAAAGAAGGCTGGCGAAAACCCCCGCCAGGCCCATCCGGCCAGATGGCATCAAAGGACCTGGCTCGACGCAAGTGCACTGCTTCCGCCGAAAAATACGGAACTCAGTTACCGAGAATAATGAAAAAGGGAACTTACAGTCTGCGCACGGAAACCAGATACCGCCAAGGAAATATCCGGGAGCCTTTGGTACAATCAAACACGGGGGCTCCCGAGATATGTATATGCTGGCAGGAAAAAACAGGCCACCCAAATTGTGGGGAAACCCAACAAAGTAACGGCACAAAGAACGGCGAAAACCTTCCATCCACGGCGAGGACGAAGCGGGCGCGGGCAGGCGGCCCAGGCAAAAGGCATGTTCCATAGAGGACCAATATAGCGGAATATATGCGCCGGATCAACAGGGCAAGAGGACATCCAGGCTCGCGGATAGACATGGGTCGTGCTTGCGTCTCTCGCTGCAGTCGCGACCGGAAGAGGCACCCAAAAGTGAGGAAAAGGACGCAACAGCGGCAAGTGGTGGATAAAAGGTCATGAAGCATGGATAGGTCACGGGAATTAGGGGCGCAACAGCGGTGCGGGGGCACATAAAAAGGCGTCACGTGCGACGGGCGCCAAATTGGTAAACAACAGAGCTACAGCTCTTGGCCGCCCAGAGGTCTTGTGGGCTATCCCCGGGCACAGCGAAGAACCAACGCCACAAACCCCGAATAGAACACACTCACATATGCTGCCCTTACTGGAGTTGCTCATAAACTGGAGCACGTAAAGATCGGTGGCGTCCTCACGTGCCAGATGTCATGACGCTGAAGAACCCGCCCCAGAAGAAAAAAAGGCCAGAAAGCAGGAGCCCACCAGATTACACTTAGCCCAAAGAAGCTCGCAGATTCGTCTGGAAAAACAAAGCAGGTCGCATTAAAAATACATGCGCGGCAAAATCTGCAGACGTCTCGCTCAAATGGGGGACGTGGCGACAGTCAAAATTCAGGCTTGGTGACCACCCCAAGGGAGCCCAGGCGGACAGGATTGTGTAAGTGCACCTCCCCGTCAGAGATTCACACAGATATTAGCCTTTCCCCTTTCACTTGAATCTCCACCTCCAATACTACCCCTAGATCACATAGAGCAGACAATCTGGCAACAAGGGGCGCTGTCTCAAATAGGGAAAAAAGAGGGACGAAACTTACCATCATAACACTTATACATCAGCATGGCCCACTTTCCTTCAATGCGAATTCGTCGTGGCTACTTATTCGTACATTTCGAAAGACCTTGATATACATGACTCACATTCATTAGCTATTATGTTACACCAAAAATGGCATATGTTTACAAGAACTTGGGAATCGAACGGTCCTGTCACCGCCGAACTTCGGTTGTGCACCCTTCGGTATCCCACCTAAATGCTCGCGTAACCTCTATAAGAAAGGAGCAAAGCCGAAGGTGGACAGGGATTGACTTAGGGGGAGGTGCAGGAATACTCCTTCACAAATCTGTCCCCTATTCCCAAATCCCTCTCCAAACTAACTTGCAGTGGACAAGCTAGCAGCACGACATCTCACACTCGAATACAACTGACCTGTTGCTTTAAAATCCACCTGGGCTTCAATTTCTTACTTGGGGGTCCCGAGTAATGTGAATTTACTAAGGTCCGGAGGGCCTTTAGCTAATTTTTCTTAAACAGCTCCCTACTCCGCGATCGTGTATTACGGAGGACGAGCTTCAACCTCCGCGACGTCGGTCCACTGTCCAAGCGATCCTAATAGATCTTCCTAACCCCATTTCCCGTGGGAGATGCCTTAACACAGAGACTGGCCGTAGATCCTGACGTTTATGAGAATACACTGGTACAATGGTTCTTTCTTGTAGGATCATGACCTATTCCTTTTTGTTCCCATTCCCTTATGGATCGCTTTTACCTGGTCCCGCTTTTGATTATTTATTCGCAGTGATCATTACCCAATAGCTTTAAATGAGCGTGTACTTAGAAACTTGTACCAAGCCCAATGCAAATCCAAACTCAGCGGCTTATTGATCGAGCGGATGGGGTCCCGCCTTTTATTACCAGCACACGTCTTTAACTCTCTGCTTGAATTTGTTATCCACTCTTCTGTTGGATGATGCTTTCGCTTCTTCCAGCAAGTCGTCATCTCAAGACAGCGAAAGCTTTGCATTCCGCAAGGTCTGTTCCTTCAGGAGGAAGAGCGGGGTGTCGGACAACCCCTTGGTGGAGCCGGGCACGCAACAGAGTGCTTACGAGCAAGCTTTAAGCCGAGAAGAGAAGGGAACTCAGTAATAGCTAGAACGGAGATAGGACCCGTACCACGCCCAACGATGCATTTATTATAAAGCACAGCCGCACAAGACGAGGATCTCGGCAGAATTAGAGTCGCGTCAACCACGGCGACCACCTCCATTTATGTCAGAACTGCTAGTTTAGTATCGACTGTGAAGAATTGTACTCCTCAACTCCCCTCCCTTTAGTGTGGAAAATACAAGAAAATATCTCGTCGCCATCCTGAAACGAAACATCCTCACCCACACTCCTACCGGGTTATGGGCGGCCCTGATATACCAGACACGATCTCCCGCTCCTGCTGCGTGTAGGCGAGAATGCATTAGCGTTATGAGCTTTTGCCAGCCAGCGTCGAGTTCTTTCGCATGGAGTCTTTGATGAGCCCCTTACAAAAAAAAGGAGAATCATACAACAGCGCACTGGCAACAGACTCTTTCAACAGCGAGAGGGAGAGAGAGTCAAACGCGGTAACAAAACCCGATCGTTTTCACACTTGCAGAGTAGTCAAACTGCCCGGAAAATTGTGGTTCGAACAGTTAAAGACGTCTGCTCAATTGGTCCCAGACATGTTCTCGTACATGAGGCTCCGCTCATATCCATCCGGCCAGAGCATGGGCGTTAGCATATCTGAATTCCAAATGGATCTAGTATAACAGAAGGTCTGAGGAAAGCATACGAAGGATCTTCATTTCTCCGAGTCTATTCGGACTAACAGAAGAACGGTTTTGCTCAACCCACGGGGCCGTAAAGAATCCTAATGGTCCCGAAACCCTGCAAAGATCACGGATGTTTGCTGGACAACCAAAAGAACCCAATTTAGTTGGTGACCTTTCGATTCCTAAGTTAAATTAATGGGAGGAAAATGGTTTCTGGCCGCTTTCTCCGCTGTCCTTGTGGAGAGCCTCCAAGCTTTTCTGCAGGAACTTCGTATGATATAGAGTTTTAACCGCAAAAGACTTCGTTCCAAGCTTGCTGAGACCCACATTCGCTGGGTAAAAGACCCTAGACCGGGATAGACATCGGGCCCGAGAGCCCCTCGTCTCAACTAGGCCTGGATGGGGGATTCTTGGGGTTGTCTTGTATTTATAACCTCGAAAAGCTAGCGACACGTAACGTGTGAGGAACATGGATTTCTTCCCATAAACTCCATTCGCATTTTTTTTTGCACGGGTTGCTACCTCGACAGAGAACACACACGCTCGTCTTATCAGTGTCAAATGCCTTCTGAGTAAATAACGATATTATCAGCGAGAAATTCGGTGCTCATTCTATTCTCGTCACGCCATCGATTAGCCTTGGAAACAATGAAGGCGATTGTCAAGGCCAGACGAAGAGGTAGTGTTCTTAAGGAAACTGGACTCCTATTTGCTCTCCGCGCCACTTTTCGCAGTATCGTTCCTTCAAATATCCAGCGGAAATGTCAATTCTCGGCTCCTGCTTTATGTCGATGGGACCTTGCGTAATAAGTATATAGCGCCCGTGTGCAGGGGCAGCCGCTCCGCCTGTTATCGCAACGGCAACATATTCAGCTAGACTAATCTCGAGCAAAATATGCTGTTGCCACAATGAGGGTAAACTCCGCATGGCATCCATTTTACATCACAGCCAAAAAACACCGTCCAAAAGCCAAAGTGCTTTAATATAGAAGAAAAGGAGAATCAGAAGAAAGGCTTAGCGCACCTTCTCCAAGCAAAACCTATGACCTTATACGGTTCGCCATTCCCTGGTACTTCACAAGTTCAAATTCAGGATCTAAGGAGGCTTCATTCTAGATGACATAGAAAGGCCGTATTAGCCATATGCACCGCACCGAGTATAAAGAAACATCCTGAAAAAGAACAAAGGGAGAGCTATAGTCATCACGAACAGGATTTCACCTAAGTAACGATATAACAGAGTCGGCGGATCAAAAAAAAAATCTTAGGAAACGGTTGCTGATTAACGCAAGTGCAGCCGTATTGGGTACCGCCATTTCTACAATTCGCCGCGTAAGCCGGTCGCCAACTAGACGTGAATGGCTGTGCAAGTCATATCGAGCCAGAACCCTCCACCGCGGAAAAACCAAAAGCTGAAACATAACAACCTAATTGAGATCCCATAACACAAAAAATAAGAAGCGGGTCCCAATAACTCCAAACTGAAAGCCTGCTACCGATCGTCCCCCGCACGAACCCGAACTGATAAGAGCCTTAAGAGAGGTGAAGCCATACTGGTATGGCCCACTCATCCTACGTAATCGAAGAGAAATTACATTATGTGTACAAGGGCTATGCTTTGTAGTTGGTTCAGACCCACAAATATGCGTCGTGCTCTGACACAAATTCTGGACCAGCACCCCGACTCAATGAGCGCGCAAAACCGCGAGGTCCCAAGTTTCAACTGGGCCCAATTTGAGCAACGACTTGCGCCTCATAAGAGCATCCATACAAGGATGTCTTCAACTTACAGAGGTCGCGATTAGGCAAGGAAGGTGCTAAGAGCAATTATATAAGCTTCCACCGAGAAGCCGGTACATGCACCATTGGACTGGAGGGTGCCGCAGCCGCTCACTACGGGCGGCATGTGCACGTTGGCCTCTATGAACCCCTCATCCACTCCAGATTAGCAATACAGAGAATCTGCAATGTTCCGTTAAAGACCATCCATATCATAGTCATCCCAAATTCCGCAGACAAAGCTTGCATAGAAAATGCAAATTTACTCCACCCAGTAGGGTGTACATGAGCCGGACATCAGTGAAAAGGACAGACAATGGACAGGAACACAGGTTACAGGTGGTAGAGGCGCATCTGCTGTCATATAACCTGACCGCAATCCATCTCGGCACAATACCCGGTCCCCCCGCTCATGCCTTCAATTTTTTAAACCAAGAACCAGAAATATAAGGCAAATAAATATACACTCCTTGCCCTCTTTCTGCGAGAATATATAAAATCCTATAAGCCACAGAATCCAGCTCTTTTGGGATCATATGAATCTATTCAAGCATTCGCTCGGCGCGCGAACAAACGCAACTTATAAAACCACCATGTGCCTCCATTCTAAAAATACAATGGTATCCGGCCTGTACAACAATGTCTTACAGCTGCCTCCATTCCCGTAGAGAAAACAACATATTTTATGGTTGGACCCCCTCTCATGTTAGGGGTAACCGGCAATAAAATCTGCTGATATAGAGGCAAAAATGGGCCACCTCGCTCTTCTTCGAAGTTGGTTCCAGGTACCTCACCGGGACGGCCCCTAATCGACAAGGGCGGCAATCCTATCACAGGATATCCCGCAAAAAATGTACTATCCTGCTCTGCGGAAACCGGAGCTTCGAATAGCTTGTTAGGAACAACGAGGTACTGGAGAGGAAGCGAAAGACGGTTATGCTCAAAGCCGCGCGAAACTCGGAAACATAAAAGCCAACGAGTAGAGCACTGATAGGTGACGTCGGATCGTATCACTGCCACAGACCAAAAACGGACGGGCTGGGTTTACCCCGAGGAGAGTACAGCAGTGCCATGCGAGCACTCCGGAGGCTATCTATGTGAGGCACGCAGCGGTAGGTAATCAACTCGAGCCGGAGGTCCAAGGGTATAGCTCCAGCCGCGAAACCACTCTCCCCGATTGATGCGAGAGGATTTTGCGGTTGGCCACCACCACGTCGAAGTCATGGTATAGGCGCCGCCAGTATTCTTTCGAGCGTAGAACGTATAGTGTGTCAACAATACACGAGGAACCCTTGGGTCGACGATCGTGCGTGTATTAAGTCTAACCATACTTGCACGGCCGCTCCGCAAATCAGAACAGCCTTCTGGGGACGCAAGTAAGGACGCGGTAATCGGCGCAATACTCTATATACTTGAAGTCTTTCCCATGAGGGCAACCACTGTTAAACAGACAAACGCTAAAACTATATACAAGAGTGCGGTGTTATCTTGCGAAGCAGAGTGGACTTCATTCACCCAAAACGATATAAACTTTCGCTCTTATAGATTAGTAGATAATCTATACAGATGTAGTGCTGTGATAAATACAAGGACACCCGGACCGAGAATTGTAGTTGAATGGTAGATATGGACGATGCGGAATTATAGTCTCATAAGTGTGAATGCTGGAGACTACCTCGGACTATATTCCAAGGCTCTTACCCTCTCCAAATCTGGCGTGTGACACTGTGAAAAGCGGAAAACAAACCTCACTATAAAATGAGATAAGGGCCCTCCGCAAAATACGCGATGGCTGTGATTATTTATGTCAGATGACCAGTAATTGGCCGGCGTGTATTCTGTGTGAGCCGCCGTGGAAGGTGCGGCGCTAAGTACACTTGACTCAAAAAAGGATGCAGACGCCGAAAATGCAGGCAAACACACCCAAACAAGTAAACTAAAAAACAAAAAAGAGAGGGAATAAGGTGAACGGCTAGAGGCGTCAGGCTAACTGACAATAAGCGGTAGGAATAAAGGATGATAGTACTAGGACATAAAGTATATGAAGAATAAAATGACGGATAGCAACATCGGCGGTTAAAAACAGGAAAACGCGGCACGGCGAACCGAATAATTCGGCATATATATATAATATACTATATAGTATAGGGGATAAGGTATATATGGCCAAAAGGGGGAAAGCGGATATATGGGTATAATATAGTAATATATTATACTAGTAATAGTATAACTATATAAATATCCTACGTATATACAATCTCTCGCGTTGCTCCTTAAGGCTCTCTAGAGCGACACGTTGCCTCAATCAACCTCCAGTATCTCAAAAACTACAATGCCACAGGGAAAGGAATACATTGCTGGGACCTTAAGTAAACCACGGAGTGGTGGTGGTGAAAACTGTAAAACAAAAAAAAAGGAAATTATAAGTAGTAGTATATATATATATATAGGGCCCCTCCCTAGTAATAAGGATGGCATATGGAATATCCTATAATGTATCATAATCTCAATATAATATAATAATAGGAAAATAATATATATATATAGTACTATTATATATATATATATATATATATATATATATACTAGTAGATATAGTATATAATAGTATATATATATATATATATATATATGTCATCAGAAAACTTACAATTAGTCATACCAGCGAAAAAAGAATACATCTTTTCGGAATCCTGGTGGTCAAAATTTAGATTGGAAATGTAAAAAAAATAAAAAAAATAAAAAAATATATTGCTTCACAATTATAGTAATATGATTAGAGAGCTATTTAGAGACCTTTTATTGGTTGATCGTTAAAATAAAAAAACCGATATAATTAAGGATTTTGCTTTTTATTTTTTGTTACTAAAGAATACCCAAGGGGTATACCGCACCGATGGCAGAGAGTCGGGGTCTCTCGGCCTTCCGGCGGGAACTACGGGGAGGACTAATTTCCCCCCTCCCCGGGTAGGGTTCTCCGGAACCCCCGCTCATGTTGGATATTTGGGGTGTCGCGGGGGTTCCTCCGCCCCTCCGCTACACGGTTTATGGAAAACGTCCCCCCTGTGATCCCCCGTCGGCTCGAGGCCCCCTACATTGCCGTGTAATACCTTTCAAAATAATAATATATATATATATATCCTATATAGGGGGAGTAATATATTTAAGCTTAAATAAGCTCAATATCATCGAAATATAATAATATATATATATATAATAATATGAGATAATATATTTATATAATGATATATATGATAAACAGGTTAGTATATATAATATTAAGTATATATATAGGCATCCCTGTATTATAGTATATAGTATAGTATATATGTTTATTGTATATTGTATTTATTTATTTATTATATTATATTTTTTACATTTTTCCTACTAAAATTAGATATATACAGTAGAGACATGCGCACGCATCATCAAACTGCGCTGTAGCCTTCATAGTGTAGTTTTTTACGCGATATGATATTTTTTTTTTTGTTTACAGTTTCCGCATGAACCATTATATTTGCCAGATTCTCAAACCAGATGTATTCCTGGCGTTTTTCCTGGTAACTATTGTAAGTTTGGTTTGAGATATGAGCAATCGATGATAGTTGGTTTCAAGCGTTGCTAAACCAACATATGCACAGACGCTTATATTCGTAACAGGATATCCTCACTACTAGGTAAATAGGTAGATAAAAGGATAGGCTATTGCGGGTCAGTTAAATATATAAAGTAAAGACTTACTATATACTCAATATGACTAAAGCGGCCCGCCTCACTTATAACCGTAAATAATATACGCTATGATATATAGTATATATAGTATATAGTATATATATAATATATATACATATATATAATTATATATGTGTGTATATATAATATATATATATATATATATATATATACTATATATATATATATAATATATATATATAACTATATATATATATATATAGTGATTAGATATATAAATATATAATGAGGAGATTGACATGCATTCAAAATTTAAAGCAATAGAGATTGTTTGGATTAGTAAAGTAGTATATATATATAGTCTCAAGCAATATTAAGGTTGGATGACTCCCAATAAAGCACCTGAAAATTGATGTATTATTATAAACTTCTGGTTAGATTACTAACGTAACGTAAAGAATGTAATGATAACAATAGAGGAAAAGAAAATACTAATTTATGTAATTTCATTATATTTAATTGCACCTAAGAACATACAACACACCACACAGCACGACACACACAACACACACCCACGACACACACACCACACACGACAACACACACAGCGACCGCCCATAAAACAATATATAATCAAACTAAAGATTTCTTTAATTTGAGGTAGTCCTCAGAAAATAAGAACTGGGCAGACTCCAGAACGGAACCTACGTTAATGAGAAGCATAAAAAAGAAAATTCCCTGAAGAACAATTATAATCAGGTTATTTATTTTCGGCAATGTTGTTATTTATATACTGACTTTTCGGTAGGTTCTCTAGGCTCAGACGCGTCTGACACGACAATGAAAAAGGGGTGCAGTTTAAGAATAGCGAGGAAAGGAAAGGTGATATAAAGCGACGGTCATGTTACTAGGTCTCACATATATGAATTATTGCGCCCTGTAGTGGTAAATAGAGTTGAGAGTTCCTAACATCTCTCTACTCATCCTCGGTCGTACATCAAAAACTCTACTTCTCTCGGTGCTCAGCTCTGGCTCGCTCTCTCTCACTCAATCATCTGGCTCTGCTCTGGCTCTCATGGCTCCTCTCTCTTCTCTCTTCCCCGATAACCAAATACTCTCTCATCTCTCTCTCTCAATATCGAATATTTTTTAGGGGGAAACGGGTTGTGGAGCTTCGTAAGTCTCGAGAAAATATTTATGGGATGGATTTTAGGTTACGTTTCGTATTTTTATTACTTTTTATTTTTGTCTATTTTTAATATTTATTTGTTTAATTATTAGGATAATTTTATTAAAGCTTGTCAAATAAGAGCCCAGGGTCTCCTCTTGGGTATATCTCTGTGTAGATCATGGGCAGGGTTTTGGATCTTAAAATTTATGATCAAGAACAGGTTTTTGGAATCTTTAAAGTTCCTTCCCGACCTGGTTTGAATCTATTTTCACCTGGTTTGCTATTTTCGGTTTACTTACTTATACTCTGTTATAATTAACTTTACCTTGTATTTTTCAAAGATTCAATGCTAGTCGTTGATGGTATCTGACATTGATGATCGATGGTAGAGTTGCTGTCTCGTACTTTTGATATTTAAAGTTCCTTTTTAATTTTTGGGGGGGTTACTTTCTGTTACCGCATTCATCTCTACTTGGATCTAGTTTATAAAGAAGTTAAAAGCTATGTGAGCGCTTGAAACACACTCATTGACCTATTTAAGCGTTTTAAGCGGTCATATATCAGGTGTCTTATACACTGTTTATTACGTTTTTCTGAAGTGAATAAAAGATAGGTTTTTATTTAGGTTGGCTTTACCTTGATGGCTTCTTACATTGACGATGATCAAGGCAGGGCTGCGGAGCCGGCAAATTATTTTCCGGCTCCGGCTCTTACTCCAGCATTTTAAAATTACCCGGTTCCGACTCCAGCATTTTAAAATTGCCCGGCTCGTACTCCGGCATTTTAAAATTGTTCGGCTCCGGCTCCGGCTCCGGCTCCGGCTCCGGCTCCGGCTCCGATCCTTTGTTAGTAATTAGCTATCCTGCTTTATGGGCTGAGATCTATCTATGAAGAGTGGGGGATGTAGCACTTTACCCGGCAATTTTAAAATTTGTTCGGTGCGCAGATCGATCCTTGTTAATAGTGATGATGGACTTTGGATAGCCGTATAGTGGCTCTCACTCGCGGGACAGTGGTATGCTTGTTTGTTCGTTTGTCTGTATCAAAAGTTACTGAAGATGGTAAAGTGCAAAGGCCTATGTGTTAAGAATATAAGGCTTTGAGTTGCAAAATTAATATAATCTAGTCTAAGAAGCGCAGTGGTTGGAGTTGTAGTAGTATATAATATAGCATATAAGTTTGTCTTCTTCTATAGTAGTAACAGTCTCTAACAAGTGTTTTAATATAAATATTAGTCTATGCATAAGGTAAAAAATCTTTAGATCACCCAAATTTGATATGTTATCTATTTTATTATTATTTTTAATTTAATATATATATATATATATATATATATATATATTATATTAATATAATATTATATATATAAGTATTAAACCTAACAAAACTAAAGAATTATGTAGTTTAATGATGGTTTTGTTAATTAAATATTAGTTTAATTTACGATTTCGTAGGTGATGGAAGTGAATATTAAGGAGTTAGTATTCTGTAAAAAATGCATTATTTTCAAAATATTTCACGTAAGATATATATTATATATATAATATTATAATATATGTATTATAATATATATATATATAGTTATATATATTATATATATCTAATATATAATATATGATTATATATATATATATATAATAATATAATATACTATTTCTATATTATATATATATTAATATAATATTATATTATTATATAATATATATATATAATATATATTATAATATTATATATAATATTATATATATTTCCCCATTGCGAGTTCCGAAGTTGTGATACGTTTGTGTTTTGCAATGGAAACATTCTTGAGATTAATTGTTCTGCAATAAATGAAAAGGGGAAGTATTAGGGTTGAATTGCTCTGCAAGGATGTATCGGTGTCTAGGTTAGGTGAATTTGAATTGCAAGTGTATCCATTAGGTTAGGTGAACTTGTACCTCTTTTAAAGTTTAGGTATGATTAAGTGTGGTTTGGCTAGACACAGATTTAATATATATGATATTATATATATTATATATATATATATAATATATATATTATTATATTATATATATAATATTTATATTTATATATATATATATATACTATATATATTCTATATAGTTCGGTCTATATGTTTGTGTTCCGAACCGAGTCGCCTTGAGTCGCGTGTGACTTAGGCACGTGACCTCAGGAAGCGACTTGTTTTAAGTACCACAGTTATACGCAACAAGGTGAATTTGAGACATACAAATCTCACTTAATATATATACTATAAATATATTTATATATATATATATTATATATTAAATATATATATTATATATATTATATATAATTATGTTACTTCTCACACAAATACGCCTCAATCCCAAGATGGGAAGAACTCATTCCGAGATGAAATTGGTTTAAGGAAAGATTTGTATGGGTTCTGACGCAGAGTGGAAAGTTTCAGGAATATAGAGGACCAATAGCAAGCCCTGCTTCGCCGCCGAGTCGGAATAATTGCAGCTGGCGTGGGTTGCATCCTAAATTACGTCGGCGTTTCCAATGCAAAGAAGCATGAGAAAGTTGATTTGTAGTGTTGGGGTATGTTTGTAGTGATGTGGGGTGTGTATTTGGTTTAGTGCAATATAGATAATTCGTAAACTGCAAAACAGGATATATTAAACAAAATATCTTATTAACGCCTTTTTTGGGTCCGTTCACTAGTAGCCGAACGAGGATTCGAACCCATACTGAGAGGGAATGCTCGTTCTTAAGGTGAGCCAAAAAGCTGCCTTATCACTTGTGCCAAACGTGGAACTCTCTTAATAATATATATATATATTATATATATTATATATAATATTATATATTATAGTATTATAGTAGACTTTCTTATATAATATATCGTATACGGAAAAGAACAAATTTGAGATCAAATAAAGATTGATATGAGCATGTATACGAGGTGTTATATTAGTTATTATATATCCACTTATAATCATCATCAATCACTCACCTTCTCTCCCAAAAACTGGGGGTAGGGTGCTTAACATACACCGGAAACGAAAGTAGGTAAGAAAAATGACGCAGTCGGAAGGAGCCAGTTACCCGCAACCTATATACTTTTAGTGAGAACTCGTCGCAGTCAGAAAATCCAGCCGCTAGGAGCTTCAAGGACAGCGACGGATACTCGCATATGGCATTAGAATGCAACAAAATCAGTGGAAGTTGTTGATAAGTTATTTTGGGTTAGTAGACCGAATTTGTAGTTACTTACAAACCTATAATTAATTTAACTTAAATGGGTACTAACAATTATAGAATGGAAAAATCGGTAGATTGAAATATATTTATATATGAGAGGATTTGGCAGCATTTTACTGGTTTACATGGGACGAAGATATGAAAGAAACTATTATGGGGAAAATAATTGATATTCTTAGATTCGTAATCTATATTACCAAACATCTATGGCATGGGTCATTATTAGAAGAGAACCCAATACATAGGGCTAACAACTTCTATAAACCTTAAGTATATTTATCCGGGACGGATTGAACCAGGCTATGCTCGCGAACTTAGTTGAGCGAGCGTTGAGCGACGGTAGTTGATAAATATGCAAATTATTTCCAGAGGAAATAACTGTATTTGGTAGTGGAACTTCGGAGCCGGTACTTGTTTTTTGTAGCTTGAACATACTGACTACCATGCGGCATATAATTTTAAAATTGCTCATCGCGTTTTAGTTCATCAAAAATTATAGAGGGCTCTGGAACTCATTTATTGTATTTTGGAAAAATATTGTTTTGTTTCCGTGCTTCGGATTCTGCCGCAAATTGCAGCCCGATCAAGATTCAGGTCTCCCAATCGCAGCTTCTTAGACCCCATGTGACTGTATGTTAGGAGGTAGCAAACGTGTAGGATACCATATAGTGTAGTGTCCAGAGTTGTTAGATGGTCTAATCAATATGAAGAGGAGCGCATAGGGATTGTAGGAGTAAAAATACGAGTTTTTTGTACTGCGATTTATTAGCCTGTCATGCGAGTCGCACTGCACTTGTGTTGGAAGTGTAGCAGTCAAGTTAGGAGAACGTAGAGTTGTAAGGTCCCTCGTACTTGTCAGTACCTTGAAGTGTAATCACCCCATTATTCATTGTTGTTAAATAATGTATAACCTTAGAAAATATTGGATGTGAATGCGATAGTATACATTTCATTTAATTGACTTTTTGAAGTAATGTCACCGAGTGTTATTAACGGATAGGTAAAACTACTGTTATAAAATAGAACCAACCTATATATAAATTACCATAGGAATTAAACTTGTTTGGACCATCCTTCATTCCCTTCATTTGTAGTTTTAACCTAAACTTTGAAGCTCAATATCTCAATTTTAATGTTATGTGGGTTGGTTCCTATATGAGAAAGTTGATGTTTGCAATGTTTAGATATGACTTTAAATGTCTCATAATAAAATAAAACCTGATCCACTCCAATCTTGATAATATTACTCTAACACGTAGACATGCTCTTTTATACATAAATCAATGGTGAGATTATTAAAAATTCTCAAATTTGTAAATAATTCGGCATCTTTTTTAGTACAAGTTCTTGTCATGTGAGGTTGTTAGGATATTTTTTTTAAGGTAAGACCAAGAAACTTTTATTTGCAGGAGAGATGATGATGCATCAAAAGGCATAGGAAAAGGAGAAAGGATTTTGTTGAGCTGTCTTGGAATTATCATATTTAGCAAGCTTCTAAGAGGTTAGGATCCTAAAATGCTTAGATCTTATCTTCATCTTGAGTGCTGGCTGACTTAGCTTTCTAAAAATCTAACAAGAAATTAACATTAAAAAATATGTTCGATGAGGTCTTATGTAGATGATATGCCGTGTTTTGAAATCGTAAAAAGTGTCATTCTTTGCACGGCTCTTAGGTATTGTCGCGGGCCCATTTTTCTCTATTAATGTATACTTTTCGAACGAGTTAGCATAATTAAAAAGTGTGAAGATTAAATAGAGGTTTTAAACTGGTTCTCTTTTTATTAGTTTTAATAATTGTTTTTATTAAATATTTGTAAGCTTTTATTTATTATTATTATTATTTATTCATTATATTATTATATAGATTATTTATATTATTATTATTTTTATTATATTATTATTATTTTTTATTTTTATTTTTATTTTTAAATTTTTATTTTTTTTTATTATTATTATTATTATTATTTTATTATTTATTATTATTATATAATTATTATTATTATTATTATTATTATTTAATATGATTTGATTATTTTTTAATTTCTTTTATTTTATTTTGTTTAATGTTAATTATTATTAGTATATATTTTTTGGGGAGTATTTTATTTAAAAAAAATCCACGCGGATCCTCGAGGAAGCAAGAGGACCCTCTGCGGGGGACGGGGGGGATGTTATAGAGGGGGGGGGCCGAAGACCCCACCCCAAAATTTAAATATATTATAAGAATTAAATACTATTTTATTGTAACCTGAAGAACATTTCGTCTACGCTTGGATATTCATATTTAAGCGAATATTATATATGTAATATATTATATAGTTATAATATATATTATGATAGTAATTTTGAAATTAATATGCTAATATAATAATATATATATATACGTATACTTAATAAATCTTATTATAATCCTAACCACACTTTATCCTAAACTAGACTTAAAAGCCGTACAGTACGAACCTATCCAGACGGATCGTCGTTGCCCAACTAGACACCTAGAGGATCGTAGTCACAAGAAACTAGATGGATTGTTTTTTTTGGCGTGTGTGTGTTTGATGTTGTTTAGAAGTAAACAATTAATAAATTTAGGTTTAAATAACTAATCAACGTCACGACTTGTGGATAATGTCATGCTATACTCAGGAAATGTTCAAGTATCTATCATCTTTAGGATCCTTTCTATAAATTTGACTAACAAAAAATTAAGAAAGTGTTTTAAAACATATATATATTAAGTATATATATATGATATATATTATATATAAATTATATTATATTAATATATATATCATATGATATCGTCTAGGCGTGATGATTATGAGTCTGTGTATATATAACGGAGAGTTATATACTATATTAGTAATAATATATATATATATATATATATATATATATTAAAGGAGGAATTTTTAAAAATATATAATTTAATAATTCTTTAACGTCTTATTAAAACATTTAGCAAATGTTTCATTTGGGCTTTAAATTTCTTGTCAAAGTAATTTATAATTGTTAGTATAACAAGTATAAATTTAAACGATTCAGGTTTTCTAATTTAAATAATTTATAAATATATCATATTTAATAGGATAAGGGGTCCTTCTATCTCTACAAGTTCTTAAAGACTAGTGAAAAAAATTGCCGATCAAAATAAAGTATTCGAAGGGATTTATAATAAGTACAGTCGATATACATATATCGAATATTTGAATTATCGTTTTGGAACGCTTCTCCATATTAGGGGTGCAACCTTGGGTATTTGTCCGCTTTATTCTATATTAATAATAATATATTAATATATAAGAGAAGAGTTTATATATATATAATATATATAATAGTATTATTATATATATTATATATATATATATCTTATATATACTATAATATATCATATATATCTATATATATATATAAATATATTCTCGCAGTTTACTTTTTAAAATTTTTACATGTGCATTTAGATTTAATTAAAAAAATTTTCCGATTGTATCATATTCGTAGAAAAGGTGAAAAGTAACGTAAAATTACCTAATACCCTATTGAAATTTTTGTGAATTTCACAGTTTTG
>JABUQX010076776.1:0-7500 GCA_015478945.1 Trachelipus rathkii | reverse complement strand
ATGAACTTTTAATAGGCTTATAATGTTAGGGAAATATTTTTTTTTCTTATTTTACCACCACTTACTGGTCGGCGGGTAAGCATGCGGCGGAGCCTCCCCTAGAAAATGTTCGCGTGAAATGCATTTGTATCTTCAATATTGTTTTTCCTGCAAATTTGAAATTCTGGGCCTTCAAAACTTTTCCCTTAGTGACTTTGAGACTTCGTTCCATTTTTAAGGGTCATTTCTCGACTTTTTTTTAAAAAAGTTTTTCTTTCTTTCTTTTTTTTCGGCTGGGAAAATAATAATTAATAAGATCCATAAATGTATGTAAAAATATTTGACTTTTTTACTCTATAAAATGTCTTAAATTTTTCTCTTTACAAGGAATAAAAATTTAACATAAAAGAAAATCTTTTTAGGGACACTTTCATAAAAAATATTTATTAAATGGTTAATATCACACACACACACACACCTACACACACATACACATACACACACACACACACACACACACACACACACACACACACACACACACACACACACACACACACACACAATGTTAATTACACATGAATTTCATGAAAACTGAAAACTTAATTTTATTGAATGTAACCATTTGTTGAAACAAAGTTATAGTTAATTAGAAAACAAAATTACTATTATATAGTTAATTGAAGTTTGGAAAATGGTAAAAAGTTTTTATGTTCCAGATTTTACCATTAGTGTACATGTAAGAATGAGCAACGCGGTTAGATCTTGGGTTAGAAAGTTGGATAGAGAAAGGATGAAACTATGTTGATTGACGCGTCGCACTCGCGCTCAGAAATTAGAGCCATGATTCACCAAAGCTCTAGACTCATCTTTTCAAGAAGGTTTGTGTGAGCAGAACCACTCCAGGCAAAATGGCTCTTAACTCAGAGCCATGATTCACCAAAGCTCTAGACTCATCTTTTCAAGAAGGGCTGTGGAAGCAGAACAACTCCAGATATTAGAGATAGGCAACATGGCTCCTACCTCAGAGCCATGATTCACCAAAGCTCTAGACTCATCTTTTCAAGAAGGTTTGTGTGAGCAGAACCACTCCAGATATTAGAGATAGGCAAAATGGCTCTTAACTCAGAGCCATGATTCACCAAAGCTCTAGACTCATCTTTTCAAGAAGGGTTGTGTGAGCAGAACCACTCCAGATATTAGAGGTGGGCAAAATGGCTCTTAACTCAGAGCCATGATTCACCAAAGCTCTAGACTCATCTTTTCAAGAAGGGTTGTGCGAGCAGAACCACTCCAGATATTAGAGGTGGGCAAAATGGCTCTTAACTCAGAGCTATGATTCACCAAAGCTCTAGACTCATCTTTTCAAGAAGGGTTGTGTGAGCAGAACCACTCCAGATATTAGAGGTGGGCAAAATGGCTCTTAACTCAGAGCCATGATTCACCAAAGCTCTAGACTCATCTTTTCAAGAAGGGCTGTGTGAGCAGAATCACTCCAGATATTAGAAATGGGCAAAAATGCTCTTAACTCAGAGCCATGATTCACCAAAGCTCTAGACTCATCTTTTCAAGAAGGGCTGTGTGAGCAGAATCACTCCAGATATTAGAGATGGGCAAAATGGCTCTTAACTCAGAGCCATGATTCACCAAAGCTCTAGACTCATCTTTTCAAGAAGGGCTGTGTGAGCAGAATCACTCCAGATATTAGAGATGGGCAAAATGGCTCTTAACTCAGAGCCATGATTCACCAAAGCTCTAGACTCATCTTTTCAAGAAGGGCTGTGTGAGCAGAATCACTCCAGATATTAGAAATGGGCAAAATGGCTCTTAACTCAGAACCATGATTAACCAAAGATATGATAAAAAACTAGATCAAGTAATCCCCTTTTGTTTCTTTTATTTTTAACCGCAATAATTTTAAAGAAACAAATGAACACATCATACCAAAAGATGCTGAATTTGCTAGGTAATCTTGCGAAATGTCAGCAATATTTTTACATAGCTGGCGAATCTGGCATCTTCCATATGATGTGTTCATTTATTTGTTTAAAAAATAAAAGAAACATTAGGAAATATACTTCATTTAGATTTTTTTACCTATCTTTATTGAATCATGGAGTCAGGTCATTTTGCCCATCTCTACCAGACATGCGATGAGTACTCCATATGAGAACGAATAACGCCATTATACAGAGCAAGCAACTGTGGAAATGTAAAGTTTCGAAGACGCCTCAGGATATCTAACCTATTAGAAGCTTGTTTAACGAGAGAAATAAATGTGATACTTCCAAGGAAGATCACTGATCCTTCCAAGAAAGATTACTGATCCTTCCAAGAAAGATCACTGATCCTTCCAAGAAAGATTACTGATCCTTCCAAGAAAGATTACTGATTCTTCCAAGAAAGGATTTACTAATCCTTCAAGACAAATACAAAAAATAACACTGATCCTTCCAAGACAGATCACTGATCCTTCCAAGACAGATTACTGATCCTTCCAAGACAGATCACTGATCCTTCCAAGACAGATCACTGATCCTTCCAAGAAAGATCACTGACCCTTCCAAGATAGATGACTGATACTTCCAAGAAAGATTACTGATCCTTCCAAGAAAGATTACTGATCCTTCCAAGAAAGATTACTGATCCTTCCAAGAAAGATCACTGATCCTTCCAAGAAAGATTACTGATTCCTTCCAAGAAAGATACTTTGATCCTGTCAAGATAAGATGATCCCTCCAAGAAAGATTACTGATCCTTCCAAGAAAGATTACTGATCCTTCCAAGAAAGATTACTGATCCTTCCAAGAAAGATCACTGATCCTTCCAAGAAAGATTACTGATCCTTCCAAGACAGATCACTGATCCTTCCATTTCAAGACAGATCACTGATCCTTCCAAGACAGATCACTGATCCTTCCAAGACATATAACTGATCCTTCCAAGAAAGATCACTGATCCTTCCAAGATAGATCAGGAGAAAAAGAAATAGGAAGAATATTAAGAAAAGGAGAAGGCTTAAGGCGTTTGTTTTCATAGATGATATAGTTATTTGAAAGTTATTATTTTTTCTAATAGACATATAAAGGTGCTGAGTTTTTGAGGCATTGGAAACAACTTTGTTTTCTCTGATTAATTAGAAATGTGAAAAGTATCAGAGATCAAATGCTCCCAATGTAGCCCTCCTAACAGCGGCAATTTGAAGTTGAGTGGGAGATCTTTCACAGAGAAAGAAGTAATTAAGGATGGAATGATCTTCGTAAGATCAAATAGGTCATGAAGTGACAGATGGAAGGTCATTGACGAAAAGTAGAATAAAAAAGTTTGGAAATAAAACAGAACCCTGAGGAACACCACTATTAAATTTAAAAGTTGAACATTGTCCCTCTACAACTGCTGCTGTAGAACGACTAGAATATATATATATATATATATTTATATATATATATATATATATATATATATATATATATATATATATATATATATATATATATAATATATATATATATATATATATATACTATATATAAATATATATATATATATATATATATATATATATATATATATATATATATATATATATATATATATATATATATATATATATATATATATATATATATATATATATATATATATATATATATATACTCTTGCTGCTGCTACTATAAGCTCAACAATATATATATATATATATATATACTGTATATATATATATATATATACTATATATATATATATATATATATATATATATATATATATATATATATATATATATACATAAAGATCTAAATAATTGGAAAGCAATGGTCTAGTGGTTAAGATGGATTCAATTCTCGGACGAGTGAGTGCCAGTTCCGAACCCCAGAGTGAACACGTTTCTTTGCTTTCTATTATTTGGATCTTTTATTATGTCTATTATTCTGCTTGTCATTTAGCAATATATATATATATATATATATATATATATATATATATATATATATATATATATATATATATATATATATATATATACTCCTATATATAGATATATATATATATATATATATATATATATATATATATCCACTCATCTTCCAGACACCTCCTTTCATTCACATTCATATAAATATACTTGTATCCACACCCCTCTTCTAGACAACATCTTACATACATCCCTATCCCTTATATCCCTATGTATAGGGGTGAAAGAATTTCTCACATCACATCGTATGCCATGCGTGTGGTAGAAGGCGACTAAAGGGACGGTGGTAATTGGGTTGATTGCCCACTACCACTTATCTTTTGCCAGAAATGCTAATGCATGCCTCGGAGAGGGTCGTGATCCCCGTAAGCGGCCTTCTATCTTTGGACAAAAATGTATGAATCGTATGGGCACATGGAATGTCAGAGGAATAAATGTTGAGGAGAAAAGGAGAGAGGTGATGGATGTATTTAGAAACGGGAAATCTGATCTCCTCGCTGTGACTGAAACGAAGATGAAAGGAAACGATGAGAATGAGTGGTGTGGTGTGAAATGTGTTTGTGCTGGTGTGGAAAAGAATGAGAGGGGAAGAGAAGGAGTTGCATCTCTGATGAGTGACTTGTGGTACAGAGCTATGGTAGGTTTTGTGTGTGCGAGTACTAGATTTCTAATGGTTAAATTTAAGTTTGAAAAGGTAAAGGTATATGTGGTTGTGACATATGGTCCATCTGGGGGTAATGTTGAAGAGAGTAAGATTTCCTGGGATAATCTGAATGATGTTTTGGATGGGGGTAGTAGGAGTATCAGATTGATTGTGTTGGGTGACCTAAATGGTTGGATAGGTGATCAAAAGGGGGATGGTATAACAGGATGCTTTGGGGTGGCGGGAGAAAATGAGAATGGTAGAATGGTGATTGATTTCTGTGAGGAGAGAGGTTATGTGTGTATATAATACTTTCTTTAAACACAAGAGTATTCATAGGTATACCAGAGTTGGTGTAGGTAGAGATGGTATCGAAGTGAAATGTATGATTGATTTTGTGTTGGTGAAGAAGATGTTGAAGTATGTATTGAATGTTAAATCAGTGAGTGGGTTAGGAATGAGATTATCGGATCATTGTGTTGTTTTATGTAAATTTAAGTTAGTGGGAGCTTGGATGGAGAGGAAGATGATAAGGAAGGAAGTGGGTAGAATTAAGAGCGAAGAGTTAAGTGAACAAGGTAATAAGGCTAAGTATTTAAGAGCGCTTGCATGTAAATCAGATGATGTGAACAAGTTGAAACTGAACAAATCTGGAAGCAAATGAAGGAAGCGGCTGTTAGCAGTGCAAAAGAAGTATGTGGATGTGGTAAAGTAGGAAGTAAGAATGTTAACAGTGAGTGGTGGAATGAAGAGGTGATGCAAGCGGTTAAAAGTAAAAAAAGAAGCGTGGTTGAATGTACTAAAAGCCAATAATGAGGTTTCAAAAGAAAGATATTTGGAATTATATAAGGAGGAAAAAAAGGAATACTAAAAGATGCATACGTAGGAGGAAAAAAGAGGTAAATGAACAGTTTGGAAGGAGGATGAATGTGGACTTACAAGGGAATAGGAAGCTCTTTTGGAAGGAAGCGCGAAAGGTTAAGAATGGGAATAAAAGGAATCTGCTTAAAATAATGAATAGTGATAGTGCTTTCGTAACAGATAAAATGGAAGTGAGGGGAGTGTGGAGAGATCACTTCTAAAATCTGATAACATTGACAGTAATGAAGAGGTGATAATGAATGTGTGTGGGTTTGATGGTGCAAGAAGGAATAGGTATTTTGGGGATGAGGTCATTAGTCAGGAGGAGGTAATGGGTAGAGTGAGAAAGTTGAAGAATGGTAAATCTGCAGGTATAGATAAAATTACTGTTGAAATGATTAAGAACGGAGGCGTGATGCGTAGTGGTGATTGATTAGAATAATGAATAGTGATGGTGCTTTCGTAACTGATGCAATGGATGTGAGGGGTGTGTGGAGGGAACAGTTCGAAAATCTTCATAAGATTGGCAGTAATGAAGAGGTGATAGTGAATGTGTGTGGGTTTGATGGTGCAAGAAGGAATAGATATTTTGGGGATGAGGTCATTAGTCAGAAGGAGGTAATGGGTAGAGTGAGAAAGTTGTAGAATGGTAAATCTGCAGGTATAGATGAAATTACCGATGAAATGATTAAGAACGAAGGCGAGATGGTGATTGATTGGATTTGGAAGTTGTATAACAAAGCGATTATGAAGGGTATAATTCCGAGGGATTGGAGGAGAGCAGTAATAGCACCCTTATATAAGGGTAAGGGGATAAGAGTGACTGTAGGAATTATAGGGGAATTAGTTCATTGAGTGTTGTAGGGAAGAGTGCGTCGAGTGACTGAAGGACTGATTGGTAAAGAACAAGGTGCGTTTAGAAGTGGCAAAGGATGTGTGGATCAAATCTTACATTAATACAAATGATTGAGAAAATGAAGAAGAAGAATAAATTGTATTTAGGTTTTATGGATTTGCAGCAGGCTTATGATAGGATTAATAGGGAAACTCTATGGCAGGTGTTAGTGATATATGATATTGGTGGTAAACTTCTGAATAGAACCAAAAGTATGTATGACGATAGTAGTGATATAGCAGATTCGTCGATCCCCAACCTTGAGATCGCACTATGAAATACCTCTCAAGTTAAGGTCGCCTGAGCGGGGATTGGTCGTACGCTTTGTAATTATTATGATTATTATTATTATTATTATTATTATTATTATTATTATTATTATTATTATTATTATTATTATTATTATTATTATTATTATAAGTTTTACTTTTAACTTCCAATTCTCTAAATATTTTCTTCTGATTTTTATTTAATTTTCTTAATACTAGTCTAGAAAATAGTTTGCAAAGAAAGTAAGAGGTATATTTATATTTATTAGTTTCTGACCGGTTTCGTCCGTAAACCTCGGACATCTTCAGAGTTTCGATTCTAAAATTTGAATGAATTATATAATACAAGATTTAAAAAATTAAAATTACAAATTAGATTTAGATTTTAACATATCATATTATATTTAATTTGTGACAAAACGTTGAACTTTATGTTAATGTCTGGTTTTAGATGTTTTATGTAATAAGCCTCAGCTATTTTTAGTTTTTGAGCTTCGCATGAGGAGTGTAAAATTTTGAATGACTGTGAGATATCAGGTATAATAATATTATTATTATAATTATTATTATTATTATTATTATTATTATTATTATTATTATTATTATTATTATTATTATTATTATTATTATAATTATAATTATAATTATAATTATAATTATAATTATAATTATAATTATAATTATAATTATAATTATAATTATAATTATAATTATAATTATAATTATAATTATAATTATAATTATTATTATTATTATTATGATTTAAGGGTATAGTTGTGTAAATTATTATTATTATTATTATTATTATTATTATTATTATTATTATTATTATTATTATTATTATTATTATTATTATTATTATTATTATTATTATTAT